>JAZGTK010006048.1:9424-21412 GCA_036877625.1 Ambastaia sidthimunki
TGTGTGTGTGTGTGTGTGTGTGTGTGTTGGGTGTTTCATTCAGAGGCCCATCACTGCTGTTAGATGTAGACCTGTGAATGGGGGTCTGTGTGAGGGGCTTTACAGCTCAGCTGAAAGGATGCAAAACTTGAGGGCCTCCAAAAGATGTCAAAAGCTGAAGTTAATGAACTCACAAACCTACTAGTATCATAGCAGCAGTAAAATGTAGGTATCATGAATATATGTCATTATAATCAAGCTCCAGTGGCAGAGAAATGTTCTCCTGATGTTTCTGGCTCTTGATGAGGGGACATTTATTCTGCTGTTTTAAAGGATAGAAGTCTGACGCACATTAGAAGAAGCTGGAGAGCACATGGAGGTTATGTAAGCTCTGAAGAGGGTGGGAGAGGAACGTAGGGAGAAAGCGAGACTTCTGGTCCAGCGTGAGACTGACACTTCTTCTGAAACACTCACATATCCAGTGCTTTTCAGAAACGTCACCACTGCCCCATACACAACTGCAGAGAAGAAAGAAAATCATGTTGAATGGAGGTGTTATCAGAAAGACACACTGCAGAACAAACTGATGCACGGTCCGTTTTTTGGGGGGTTTACACTTTATAGTTTTAGTCGTGGAGAACATCCAGTTCATGTAAATTAATTTGAAACACTTCCTTAACTTTGTGGTGCAATTCATCCTGTAGATATTCTGAGGCCTGTGACAACACTGAAAGCTAGGTGCTGGTTAACCCCAAATCTAGCAAGATTAATAAGAGGTGAAAGGTTTCCTCATCCTAACTGTCACCACCTCAGCTTACAATTTTAGTTTGTAAGGTTTACGTTAAGATTACGTTTCCAAAAAGTAATAAAACCATTATTTTGAAAGTTCTAGGAATGTTTTTTGACGTTGTATTAATGTTACTGTTTGGTTATAAGAACAAACGCTTTACTAATAACTTAAATATAAAATAAAAAATTTCCACAAATGTTACTGCAAGAATGATTTCTGATAACTTTGAGAGAACATTAGGTAATGTTCTGGGAATGTTCCCTGTTAGCTGGGACCACCGCCCCGTCAGAAATGATAGCTGATGACCTCACTCAAGCATTTCCCCTCTTGGCTTTTCAACAATGTGGCGCTGTACTTGTTCCTGTTTGTGTTTCTGTGCTTCCAAAACACACTTTTTCAAGGAAGCCGTATAAAGAGCCCCCATAGCCCCATAGACATAAAAGCAGGACGATATTTCAGACCCTTGATGAGATGAAAAGGGCCATCAAAGATCACAGCCAGAAGAAAGTTCCTTTCCACCCGCCTTTCACTCATGGATCTTGCCCTTTCCTGACCTGTGAATTCAAGGGAAAAGGGATGGGAGGTCGGAATTGCTTCCCTGTTTTGGACAAAGTAATACATTTAAGAGATATGGCATAGGAGGCTGTTTTGGGCATGATGTTAGCTGACAAATGTTAGCATAATAACAAATCCTTCAGGTAGTTATATCAGTAAGTCACATGATTTGATGTTTGAATATTTTGATGTGTTTGAATGGGGTGGGGGGGAAGGGGTTGTATTTGAACCAGTATGGGGGTTGTGGAACATTTGGCCGGCAGTCATTCATCTAACACTGGTTTTGAGAGGAGGCACCAGGGGACTGTCGGTTCTGCTTGAGTGACACGTAAACCCCCCTCTGTCTTCTGTGCAGAGAGATGATGTCATCGTACCGGCCGTTACCATTAATAGCAGGAAACAGACAGGTTGTCGCTCAAGCTCTTAAAGAGCCAGGCACCCCAAATAAACAATAGCGGCTTAGATAAAGATTACGCATAGATAAGAATGGCAGGTGTTTCTCTGTATCTGTTAGTGGTGAGCAGGTGGCCTTTGGGAGTTACAGTTAATTTGAGTATGATTTGTCACCGTTGTATAGACTCTGCATGATGTCATTCCCAGACGCTCAATGCGTCTTATGTTTCTCTTTGTTATAAACCTTCTTATCATCTCACTTTTTGTTTGCCATGACTAATTTTATTGACCCGTTCAGTTTAACACCCAGATCTGTTTAACACAGTCACTTTTGTTTGGACTATTGCACTTTTTCTGGCCAGGACAAAATGATGTCATGGATCCCTGGTTGACTGCGGTGTGTCAGGGTTACCATGTCCCAGATTCTCATGGACCCCGTCTGAGATTAAGGTCCAAACCTTCCTTGAAGCATTGCCCATTCCAAGACTTTACTTTCCCATTTCACCCTACCTTTCCAATTTAGTCTCCCACCATTGGTTACAAGCTGTGGTGTGGTTTAGCTTTCTATAGATGTACTATTGTGTGTGTGTGTGTGTGTGTGTGAAGGCATTTGTGCATTTGTACCTTGTGTTTGTGTATGTTGTTGTCCAGACACCCGACGCTCCAGCTCTATGAATCAGGGGCTTGGTCTGCACCTGTGCCCACCCTCATTCTCTAAGCCTGACGCAATTTCTCGGTTAAGGATATTAGGTCATTCAGGAAAAAGGAACTTCAGCACACAAATGCCAAAACTGGAGACACCCTCCCTCTTAAGAGACGGGGCTCTTTTTAAGGCCAGCCGGCCTTGGCTTACTTGTCTGCTGTGTTTGTACATGCGCTGACCTAGATTGACACAGCATTCAAAACATTTGCATCGTCTCCTTTGTGGTTTCCTTGGTTATTGAAAAATGACGTGTGACATCACCACGTCCTTTGTTAGTACACAATGTACATGGTTTTGACTTGAAAGATGCCTCTTGTAATCGTCGTTAGATTATAGGTCACAGTTTCGTTCCACTTAATACGTTGAGCAGCATCACTTACATAATGACATTCTGCCAATGCTGTCAGTTACAAAATCCAGCGTTCTTGTTTCTTTTGTCTGTCTCTATAGCAAAAATAAGCAATGGCTTGATCCTAACACGCTCTGTCTTTGTGTTTTTACAGGTGGTTTTGCAGCGTTCTCGTCCTGTTTCCCAGGCCTCTGTGAAGGGAAGCCAGTGGCCTCTCTGCCTATGAGCTTGTCTCAACCATGCCTGCCCGTGGCAAATGTGGGTCCCACACGAATTCTGCCCCATCTCTACCTGGGGTCACAAAAAGATGTGCTCAATAAGGTGAGACTGTGATTAAGAATTTGGATGTTTAACATCTGAGAAATAAAAAGATGTTTCGAGATCTTTTCTCAGAATGATCCAGAACAGAAGCACCTAATTAATTCACGCTTTGGTTCTTTGTATTTTTAGGATCTAATGGCTCAAAATGGCATCACATTTGTGTTGAATGCAAGTAACACCTGCCCAAAGCCTGAGTTCATCTCCGAGAGCCATTTCATGCGCATTCCTGTCAATGATAACTACTGTGAAAAACTTCTGCCATGGCTTGACAAAACCAACGAGTTCATTGGTAAGAACCTCATTTTCTGAATAGGACTCTTCTTATTAAGATTCAGGTTTCAAAAACCTGATTAAACTTGACTTCAAGTGTTTGCTTGAAAAGTGAGTAGCTTGCCCTGTGATGCTATCAGGAAGAGCAAATTTGATCCTCAAATCATATTTGCAGAAATGATACGTGTTTCTTTCTGGCTTGTGAGTGAGAAGGTATTTGATTGTCTTGCTTTTTGTTTACTCACATGTTTCCTTTCAGACAAAGCCAAGGTGTCCAACTGCAGAGTCATTGTCCATTGTTTAGCCGGCATCTCCAGGTCGGCCACCATTGCCATTGCTTATATCATGAAGACAATGGGCTTGTCATCAGATGACGCTTACAGGTAAACTCACTCAGACACCCTGCGGCTTAAATTGCAGGCTCTCAGAAAGCTGTTTTCTGCGAGCTGTAATTTCAGATCTGTTTCCTGTAACATAAAATGGATCTCACAGAACTTGTAAACAATACCTGTTGTGGCCTTTCTAAACAGTTTATTTCAAGGCCTCCACCAGCTCACATGATGATCAATTGTTTAAGATGTCTTCCTTTCTATGTTTGTGTATTTGTCCTTAAGGTGATAATTTTTATTGTTCTTATATTTCTAGGTTTGTGAAGGACCGCAGACCTTCAATATCACCCAACTTTAACTTCCTCGGACAGCTTCTGGAGTTTGAAAAAGGACTGAGGTTGCTGAAGGCTCTGTCTTCAGGTCAGGAGAAGGCAGATCAGCTAAAGGAGCTGTCAGAACCTAGAGGAGAATCTTCTAGTGGTCCTGAGAAGGGCCGTCTGGAGGCTGAGAAGGACAGCAGGGAATTGGATGACAAGATACCCTCTCCAACATCCCTTCAGCAGGGTTTCAATGGCTTAAATCTGTCAGCAGAGCGTATCCTGGACACCAACCGCCTCAAACGCTCTTTCTCACTCGACATCAAATCCGTCTACGAGCCCAAACACTGTCCTCATACCGAAGATGTCCCCAAACTCTGCAAGCTGGATAGCCCACAGGCCGGAGAGCCCAATGGTGTTTACCAGTATTCTCCTGTTTCTATCAGCCCTGGTTTAGCTGAATCCCCAGGCCCGTTTTCTGAGGGCAGCTCCCGGCCTCGTTCACGAAGGAAAAGCAAGCACAACGGTAGCAGCTCTGGAAGTTCTCCCATTCACTCTCACAGCCTAAATTTTGGACACTCGCTCCCCGCACACAAGAGTCCCAGTCTTGATGACAATCTCAAACCCTCCCTGCTGCTCAGCCTTCCCACTGTGGGCACCGGGCCCATGTGGACCAAGCATAGAGACACGGTACAGGCCACCACCCCCGTCACGCCAACAGGTGAAGCCCCTTGGTTCTACAGCTCAGAGTCAATGAACAGTAGTGGCGGTGGGGCAGTACACTTTCCAGCACTGGGGTGCAGCGGTCTCCCAGGCCCGTGTGAAGCTGTGCGTCTGCGGGAGAAGGCAGTGGAGCCGCGGGACTCGAGGGGCAGCTGGCATGAGGATGCCCCAAGTTCTAGTTCCGCCGACAAACAGTTCAAGCGTCGCAGCTGTCAGATGGAGTTTGAAGAGGGGATATCGGAGACCCGTTCGAGGGAAGAGCTGGGAAAGATCAGCAAGCAGTCCAGCTTTTCTGGAAGCATGGAAATAATCGAAGTATCCTGACATCACCTGAACAGCCCCTGGGGACTTACACACAGACAGACGGGCACCACCTATAAGCAAGGGTGACTAAGAGTAAAAAAGGCCTGGACAGGCTGTTGTGTAAAACATTCATATTAGTTCATTGGCTGACTCATATATGACTGGCTCTCAGAAATTTAAGAATTTTTTTAAGCCGGTGGAACCGACTGACTTTGCTTTTGTCTTTTTCTTACTGTTTTTAAGCCATAGCCCAGATGACAAAGAGACTCCAGTTGTCGAATCCAACTTATTCTCCTCTCTCTAGAAACAGCCCCTCTATTTCTCTTAAATAATAGCTTTACCAGCCGTATGGCGTTTTGAGAATCAAGCATGGCTGTTATGTTCACGCTCGTTCCTTTGATGATGCCGCCCTGGACTCAGTGAAGTTTTACCACCGCAGCACAAGGAGTCAGTTCAGACTAAGCCTTGGTGATTTATGCTTTAACTGGCTGAGCGAAAGCTTCATTGTGCAGCGCTTCTGTCCACCCTGTTCCTGTATCCCAGCGTTTATGGAATTCTGGAGGAGGAACCAGGAATGTCATGAAGGAAAAGCATTGTGGGTGTTTTCCCATAATGCTCTCTGTCACTCTTTTGTAACCCAGAGTTTAGGGTCTTGTCCTTCCCTCCTGTGCCCAAGTAGTGACACTCGAACTGTAGTATCGAATGCAGCCCACGTTACTCTCACTGAGCTTATATTGAGGCTGTTTTCCTTACAAATAGTATAAAACTGTACACAGTGACTTCAATGGACTTTTGTCATTTTCTTAGTCACGGTTTTAATTTATTCTACTGGTTCATTCTGGTAATGAGAAATAATATAAAGATTGTTTTAATTTTCTCCTCTTTATTCAGTGTTGAGCTCCTATTTTCAGTGATATTTACACTCGCCGGACCGATACGCAGTTACAAGCAATATGTGTTTTCAGTTTTCATTTGTGGTTATTAGTTTTCATGTGATAAATGCACTTTCTGTTGCTTTAAGAGGGACGTTTTTGGACTCTTATTTAAAAGGGTACCACAATGCTTTACAAAATATACAAGATGTGTGTTACCATTGATGTCCTGCGGTGTGTGTGTGTCACAAACTGAAGCATTTGTTATGGCTTTTGTTTGTCTGCTGGCTCGAGTTATTAAGAGAATTTCATCCAGCATGAATAATGTAAAGGAATATGTTTGATACCCCAGCATTGTAAAATGAAAAGCCACTTGACTCCTTTTGACTTTCAAGATTTTTGTATTAACAAGCACAGGTGAGAAAATGAAGGGAAAATGACAGGGACTCGATTGAGGGGTTTGTCTGTGTCCCTGTTTGTTCTGCATATTTATGACTTTATTTATTGTTTGTTTGGGTCTGATTTGAGGAAGGATGTGAGGTTATGAATGACTGACTGATGGACCCTGTGGAGATGTTGACGTGTGTCTTGGACATGAGAAACTCAGCAACTGCAGTCAAACGAATAAAAGGACACTTAACTTACTTTAGATCATTTCAAACCCGGCCTGTAATCAGACAGAACTTTATAGAACAGACCAATAATTGATAAGAACAGAACCGGCACTATGATGACAATACATTCTACTCGCTCATCATAACTGATCATCTCAGTTAATCCCACACCTCTCTCTCTCTCTCTCTCTCTCTCTCTGTAACACAGAAAGGGTGTGTGTGAGTGTGTGTGTGTGTGTGTGTGTTTGCGTGTGTGTTTGCGTGTGAATGAGTTTGAGATACTTCAGTCATTTATTTATGTCTGTATTTTTCACTTGCTTTTCTTTGGCAAACGTTTGATCTTATATTTGTGCTGCTGTAAGTTTTTTGTTTCCTGTGTGACACATTCTCTGTCCTTTTTATTCCCTGTACTTTATTTTTAAAACATTGTTATCATTATTTAAAACGTAATAAAAAGATGCAGGCTGTCCTTTTTTGCTGAAATTGTTAAATAGTTGGCAACTAATTATTATTATTGTCATTATTATTATTATGTTGTGTGAATAGCATCGTATCATCAAAACTAATTGACAGAGAATTGTTTAAAGAGAAACTCTTGATATCTTTGGCTGCTTGATGAGAATTACCTCAGGATCTTTTGAAAGGCTTGTTCCTCCCCATGTATCATTTTGTGACGATGAAACAAAATACAAACATTACAAAATATGAAAAAGCTTCCAGAGATTTCTTTTGATTTGTGCTGTTTGATCAGAAAGATCAGAAACTCTAAAGTGTTCACGTGAAGCATTTTGTAAATGATCTTTTAACATTAGTTTAAAGGTAACAATGATTTGAAGGGTAAAAAGTGATTTTGATTAGTGATATCAAGAGTAATATCAACCTCTAAAGTTCATGAGAAGTTCAGAACCAACATTGTACATTTACGATACCAAAACATTTAGCAGAAAAAGCAGAAATGTGAATGCAATTCATTTATGGGTCCATGAAAAGTTTCCCGCTCTCTCCCACTTTGAGAACAGCATTCCTGTTTTGGATCAGGATTTTTCATTCTGTTGTTATGAAATGTTTGAATAATTGACAGCACGGGTCACTGCAGAACTGGGTCTACGTAATGTATTTAAAGAAAATGTTACACTTTGTGTAAACGGGCCGACAGATGTGACGCAGAATGGGGGCGAAACAAACACCCCCGTGTGACGTACGGATATGTTTGTGGAGTAAGTCGAGCGAGGAAACGTTTGGACTGCGTGTTCCCAGGAGATAATGTTTACAAAAGGCCAGCTGACGATGATCACATGCAGTCATGACAGAACAGCCTCCTGCCCCCCCAATGCCCACCTTTAACAAACACTGTGGCTAACAGATGTGATCTTGATTATAAATAGGTTGAAAAAAATACATTTTCTGAACTCGCTTGTCCTCTGCAGATTCACAGGAGAGCTGGAGCCTAGAAAGAGATTTAATGACCGTACATGCCTTTTAATGTCACATTTGTGACTCGAAACTTTAGCAATTAAAAACATTGTGAAACGTGCTCATTAAAATTTAGTCATTTCTTGCGTAGATCCTGTTTGTTATTAATTACTCACTTGGTTGTCATTGGCTATCCTTTGGTTAACCATTGGTTATCTCTCCAGCCAAATATAAACACTGCTGAGACGGTCAATGTTTAGCTCAGATGTGTCTTGAGTTTGTTTTAGTCTGTGTGACAAGCAGATATCAGAGTTTTTAACAGTCCTTTTAAAAGCACATGGGTGCTAGCAAACCTGGCTCAGATGTTACTGATGCAACTTTCAATATGAAAGAATTGAAAATGTGTAATTGAATCGTGGAATTACAGAAAAATGTGTGTTATTGTAAGCAACTGAATACAGGAGTGAAGGAATGAACTCTGGTGGAGATGATCATTCCCAGATGTAGCCAAACTCCGTGCCAGACCTCTCGGATCCCAGAGTTTATAAATGGCAACTTATAAAAGTGTTACATCATAAGTGCAATTCTTCTCTGCCCTGTTTACTTGAGTTGGTAGGTAACTTTCCGTGGGATTTCTTGCCCTGTTGCCTTGTGTCCTTAAATGACCGTAAATCGAAAGCATCTGTAAGTGTTTATTTCCTAACAGAAAAACCACAGACACACGTCACAAATTTACAAACTTTTGGTGCCTCAAATTAATTGTGCCTGTTTTAGGCACTTGTGACGTGGGTATATTGTTACTGTTGCGTCCTTCTGCAAATTTACTGCCAAAAATGGTTTTGGCACAATATGCACCACAGCAATAACCATTGCAACTGATAATATAACAAACCCAAATGTTATTTGATAATATAACAAACCCACATTATTTTAAGCCTGTTTGACGTGATGTTTTCCTTTATAACATTTAGTAACTTCATTAACCTGCCATGCACAGAATGTAACATTCAAAGTTGAGCAGCAACACCAAACAAAATGTAAAAATTAACATTTTCCCCAAATGCTCCCTATCGGTCGACAAGCAGCTAGTCCCGCCTCAAACTCATTCCTTTATTAACACAATGCTGTTGGACTGTAACCCAAATAAAGTGTTAATAAATGTTGACACTTGAATATATTCTATGAATGACTTTCCTGCAGGTTTTGCATTTTAAGGTGCATTAAGAACATTTTAACATCGGGTTATTTGTCTTTAAGGAGGCCAAACTGAGATCATGTATTACTGTTATATAACATCTGTGGTCTTCTGTGATCTCATGGGGATGAAAGGAGGCATCGTTTGTAACTGATGGGCCGGCTGATCACATTGATTTGTGTTGATTTGTATGATGGTTGCACGATAAATGGGTAAAAGGGAATTAATCATGTCTGAAGCAAAATATCTGACCAATTATATAACAGACACGCAATATATCAGTCAGCAGTTTATTTCTGAAAAACACCTCAGTCAGTATGTGATTGAAAAAACAGGCCTGAATCCTATATGATCCACATTTAAACATTCATCACACATGTTTTAAAATGAATCGTCTAGATATTTCTATTGCTAGTTAATATATTTCTCGTTTAGTTTTTGAATAAGCGCAGCGCCATCTGCTGGTTACACTGAGATTTACTTTCTAATCTTTGACTTCAACTTTAGTAATTAATAATAAAAAAGAAATATGTGCCAAAAATAGAAACCACATAATTTATTAAATTTCTACTATACTGCTTCTTCTTCTGCTTATTAATAATTTTTTAAAATAGCTTTAAAAATAAGTGAACCACGCAAGGAATAAAAAGGAAGGAGAATAGACACTTAAAAGTGTGTGTCAGGATATCATGTTTATTTTTGGCTTCAGATGTGAACAATGACAGGCACGGAAGCGACTGTGAGGTGTCCAGTCTGTGTTTCAAATCCCAGTGAGCTGCCTATCTAGTGCGCATCCGTGTGCACTACTGACGCGTTCTGTTGGTATCTAGTTAGTCATCTCGTTAGGATTTGAGACACGGCCCGAGTTTACTTCCGGATTAGTGAAATGAGGCGGTATAGCGGGGCTGAATCATTCCAGCCGTGGACACTCAGTGAACTACATGCTTGTGTTCAACCTACAGCAGGTCAGAACTGAGTTTCATCAGCTGCTCATTTTAAATCTGTTTCAGAAACAGCATTTAAAGTTTTTACATACAAGATGTGCATTAATATACTGCAGTCATTTTGATGCACAGGAAGAACACTTCATAGGGACCCAGTGAAGTGCTGGATATAGTTTGAGACAGACGCTGACAGCTGGTGGTAACATCAGCATGGATTGGTTAATGGGGTGAGTTAAATATTCATTATTAGTTAAAGCACTTTAATCTGTCTGTGTGCATAACAATGAAAAGTTAGAAATGGTTGTAAAGTAATCAGACACTTTTAACTCAAGGGTTTGGTGGAATGTTTTTTGCAAGGAAAAGATGTTGCAAGAATGTTACACAGATGTTTGGATTTGGTTGGGTTTAGTTACTACTAAGTTTAGTTAATACTAATCAAACTGTGTCATAACTGTAATGTTTCATTGTGTTTTTCCACATTGTCTGTAGAAATTGAATCACTTAACAGTCCAGCTGAAAGAACTAGTTTATATTGTATTCGGGGGGCTGGTTTACAGGTGGGCAGGGGTCTCCACCGGTCTTAACTAGTTTCACCAGAGACCACACAGTCATTCATGCAGATTTCATTCAGTCTTTTCTGTTGGCAGGTGTAGTTTTCTTCATTTTATCCTGCTACACGTGACACTCTGACCTGAAAGGTTATTTAAGGTCATTCGTGTCAGTGACCTGAAAAGGCTGTTTTATGCTAGTTAAAGGGGTGGTTCTCCCCAATATTAAACTTCTTCTGTAATTTATGCCATTTTAAACCTGTGTGACTGTTTTTGTCAGGTGTTCTTATGGGTTTAAAGCATCACTCAGCTGGTTCAGGTCCACAAACACTGACTCAGACTGCTGTAACTGTTTCACTTTATGTTGAGTTAATTTTATTAACTCTATGTTAGAGTATGTGTATTAACTTCATGTTAATAAGGACAAGTGAATTCATTAATACTTGTCTTTATATATTGTCTTAATATGCTGCCTGACCAAAACAGGACACAAAGCGTGGCCAGGTTCTGTCTGGCAAAACTTGTTTGTGAATTTATGGCCATAAACTTGATTTTAGGCGCAGATGGTTAGTCAGATGTTAGTTTTAGACATTTTGAGGCTTTTGGTGTCAAGCAGAGCACTTGACATAAATATAATGGAATATAGAAGGTTTATTTGAGTGGAGATTTCCACCTTACAGAGAGAAAAAACTGAGTTTACAGAAAGGCCGGAGGGAAGGAAATAGTCTGTTGGGTGGAGGAAACTGGAACTATTGTTTTCAGAGCTGTGCCGTATGGGAACTGTATCAAATTTACAACAACTTCATAAGCAGTCAACTTTAGTCTGATGTACACAGACTTCTTTAGAATTTACTTCCGGTAGATAATTTATAGACACATAGTTACGTTTCAAGTGTCATAACTAGTATCAAATAAAAAGAAACTACAAATAATCAGGTCCAACAAAAGATGATAAAAGATGATAAAGGGTTTTGATTTGATGTTGGTGAATGAGGGTGGTGTTTTTTTACAGAAGGTCTTGCTCTGTCCCTGAGGGCTGCACATGTTGTATTTGGCACCGAGTTTCTGCTTGTGAATTCTATACATAGTGCAGAACGGTTCGTTCCAGTAGATTTCAAAACAAGACCAAACTGGATAATATTAAAGCTCTGTTTTCTGTTTAAATAGACACGCTGTAGGTGTCTCTGAATTTCTTTGTGCATTTCTGAGATCACTCAGTAGTTTTAAGGGATATTTCCTTCTTAATGTTATAACATAACAAAAATTGTTTCTGGAAAAAATCACCTACCCTGCTTTTAAGGTTTAGACTGATGGACTAACATGTGTATTGCTTGTTATTGGTGTTTTCTAAGGCAAGCATAACTATTGTT
>JAZGTK010006049.1:0-21411 GCA_036877625.1 Ambastaia sidthimunki
AACATTAGTAGAACTTTTTTAACGTTATATAAGTTGTTAAGCTGGATGTTTTGAATGTTCTTATAACTTTTAAAGTAACATATTTAACGTTTTTGTACCTTAATGAAAACGTTAGGGAAACATTCTTGCAACCCAAAATTGTTAGCTGGGTAACCGCCATCAGGGCGGAGGTTAATTTCCCATCCTGGTTAAAATAGTTATTTTCTTTTCTTCCAGAATTAGTTTTAGCTGAGTGAAATCTGTTTCCCCCTTTTGAATAGCATGAGTGAAAGAGTTTAGATAAGTATTATGAGAAAAGGCTGATCGCGGTGCAAAGCCACATGGGTAAAGGCTTTAATCCTCAAACTGAATCTGTGAAAGCGGCTCACAGTGTCCGGCGGGCTCCCGGCATGATGGGGGGTGTCAGTTTTGGAGTTGTGGTTTTAATAGGACATGGGGTGTAAGTGATTATTCCCAGACAAACAACAGAGAACAGTGTGATTTTTAATCAACTTACCGGAGACGGTCGGGTAAAAACATTATCTGATATGCAAATTTAAGAATAAATAAACTGTGATACTGTTTGGAGAAAGCAAAAGTGATAATTATAAAATAAAGCATGATTACATTATTTGCATCACAGCTTGTCCTAAATCTAATTATCCAATAAAGATTGATGAAATAAGTTAAAGAGTCCAGAGACAATGAAAGTGTTCAGTATTGTTACTATTTAGCAGGTCCAGCACTGTGTAACATTGTATCCTGCTGCATAATAATATTCTCCTGTAATGTCAGCAAACAACCTGTTCCTAACGTTACAAAAACATTAAAAATGTTATTTTGAAAGTTCTAGGAATGTTCAAAACGTCCAGTATTCAACATTATCATTACATCAACATTATTGCTTGGTTATAAGAACATAATTTAAACAGTTTTTAATTCTGTAACGTTTTTCAAACTTTCCACTAACCACTTAAAAATCATGTTTTTGATATACGATATTTAATATTAATAAAACATTCTACTAACGTTACTGCATGAATTTTTTTTGAGAACTTGAAGAGAATATTTATAGAATGTTCAATGTTCTGAGAATGTTCCCTGTTAGCTGTGTTTCCTCTAAACAGGGTTTCCATCTTGATGGCGATCTTTTCGATCTTGGCTCAGGCTCTCTTATCTCCACTGGCACATGCTATTGGGCTGAAATAAAGACTAAGTTTCTGCAAAGGGAGGTATAATGTGAAGGGCTTCAAGAGTGATTCAAGGTTCAGCTAGATGTGCATACAAATAGTTGTGTTTGTGATAAATAAATAGCAGGGCTCTTAAGCAGGGGTTATGTACAGTATGACTGGCCTTACTGGAAGATCATTACGTTATGCATTCGTTTGTTTGCTTCCTGGCTACGATCTGAGCCATTAACTGCTGCATACGTAATGGGCCGTCAATCGGACCTTTTAACACAGGGCAAGGTCTTGATGCTTAGCTGTACAGATCTAATTAAGAAAAGGGAAGCAAACAAATGATTGAATAAAACGAAATATTATCTGAACTGTTGGCTTGGTGGTTGGAGCACGTGCATCGACATCTCCTACAGGTCAAATGGAAAATCGACTTTGGCTTGTGACATTTTCAAGTCCCCTTCTGCCTCTTTTTTTTGCCGGTTTTCCTGCCCTCTCTCTGCTCAGTCTATCCAATAAAAGAGGCTAAAAAAAGCTAAGAACTAAAAATTGATCTGGATCCAGTAGATGTATATGTTTTTAAATCTGAAGTGAGCATTTTATTTAGTGAGAGTGCTTCGTGAAACACTTGGAAGTGAAAGTAAAAGGCTGATGATTGTATGTTGAGACCTCACAGACAAGCTGCTTTCCACAAAGCTGCTTTTTTAAAGCTAAAGTATGTAATTTTTTGGATGTTAAAGTATTTTCTTCTATTCAAGCTTAATTTTCAGAGACAGCTATAAATAACCCATCTGTAAGCTGAAAACAGTGTAAACACCAGGCCTAGACTCATTTGAGTACCCAGCTAACAGGAAACGTTGGGTAACGAAAAGTTCTATCAAAGTTATTTTTTAAACATTATTTATTCTAAATCAAAAATGTTATTGTTAAGTTGTTAATGGAACAGTTTGAAAAAATGTTACTAAATTGAAACAATTTTGAAAACGTTCGTATAACCAAGCCATACCTTGAGATAACATCTAAAAAACTGGACATTTTGATTGTTTCTAGAACTTTCAAATAACATTTTTAATGTTTTTGTTACTTTGGTTGTGGAAACATTCTTACCCTATATTGTGAGTGGGGTGAGTGGGGTAAGGGGCCATCACAGTGGGGCAGGGGCATTTAGTGGGGCAGTTGCTCATTTATTCCCTAACAATAGAAGCATGTAAATTGTTTATCATTACATTCATTGTTACCGTGTCAGTCAGTGATGTGTGTAATTGAATGTGATTTCTGTATTTTCCATTAAAAACCCAAGAGGCTTCATAACAACACAACATGAGCTACACTTAAATGACTATGAGCTTAAAACTAATGCAAGCTAACCAAACACATGTACTTTATATACATTTTTGGGGGTGGAGGGGTGGGGGGGCTTGTTTGCAATGGCTTGTTTTTATGGCCAATAATTAACCATTGTATTAAACAGCATTTTTTTCTCGAATGAAAGAAATTTCACAGAAATTGCATCAGTTTGAATGCTCACAGCACGTACACTGTCAGTTGTAAGTTTACACACTCACAGTCCATCAAGGATATTTGAGTAAAAATGTCTCGATTCATGAGCTGTTGGCTGACCTTGAATTTGGCTTCATTTTGAATAAGGCAGAACTGTGATTAATTAAGCACAGACATACACGTATTCAACCAATGGACTGACACATTAAGCAGGACACACATAATAGTAAGTGGGTCAAATAGAGACATTACATTAAATTGCAGTACATTTACATTTTTAAATGAGGTATTTAAGAGCAGGCCCTCATCATAGTGTAAATAGGTCTGCTGAGGCCGTAGAGGGTGGCAGGACAAAAAGACCCGGAGGGTAGAACAGAACATTTTATTCGGCTGTTGAAACAGTATTTATATGGTTCTATGATTTAAGAGGTCTGAGCATTTCAGAAGAAAACAGCTTTATGTCTGTCCAACCAAAGACTGCACAGATTAATTATGTGGGATCAGTTACTTTGAGAAAGTGTACAGTTATTATTATAATTACATTAAGGTCCAAATTCAATGAACAGACTTTTGTAATAATTTTTGTGTTTGCCAAATCTTTCAATGTCTGTTGAACTTGTTTTTATGCCATCAGTACTCATAGTCCATCGCCATTTACCACGATTCAGCCCATAAAATATACTGACAATTTAATGTCCGCAAACAGTGTCTAAAAGAGGAACAACAATTTGATTGCCTATAAACATACGATTGTGTTCAAACACATTATTCATTTCAGTTACCGTTGACAAATACTATTTGACATTTATTAAAGATTGCTCATCTGGGTTCTTCCCCTCAGTTTTTTCAGCAAATTTCTATTAGCTACCTCCTCAGCTATCTCGACAAACAATTATCACGCCCTCCCAATTGTCTTTGCTATGCCACTGACAAAGGAGGTACGTGAGTCTTTGAAAATGATTAATGCTCTGATCCGGCCCTGATGTGCAGCAGAGTCCGATTTAGAAACCACGTCAGCCGTCTTCTCCCAGTTCAAATTCACCCGATAGTCCGTGACTGATAGTTATGACACAACAGGCTAATGATAATGATAACGTCTGTTTATACAGGGCAGGGAATTACATAGTATTCCACTCCCGTCACTGTTCCGGAAGGCCACGCTGGATGCATGTCTCCCTACAAACCATTTAATGAAACAAACACTGCAAATACAGGGAGACCTAACTAACAATTTTGGCTTTCTTAACGTTTTCGTTAAGAAACAAAACATTAACTGCTATTTTGAATGTTCTAGGAACGTTCAAAACATCCAGTTTTTAGACGTTGTGTTAACCTTATTGCTTTCTGTAAGAATTTTATTCAATTATTTTTTACATTCTGTAACGTTTTTAAAACATTCCACAGACAACTTAAGAATAAGGTTCTGATATACTGCACAAACATTTTTTGATAACTTTGACAGAACTCCGCTGGGAAGAAGGTAAATTAAACTGAAATCTCTGTCAGATAAAGACCTTTAAAGGGTAATTGTGTGATTGATCAAAGATCTCTTGTTTGTTTGATAGAGCAAAGTTTGTTGAGCAGTGTGGGCTCTGCAACTGTGGATATTAAACACAACATTTCGAAGCCACTGCAACATGTTTGTTTAGCGCCTGGCATATTAATTGCCTCCTGCAATCTTTTTTTTACTGTTGCTATTTCGAGCTGACTAAAGGTCTGAGACATGAGTGGGCTGCCCTTTGCCAAGCCCACCCTCCCCCACCAGCAGCAACTGCCATATTGTTCACTGAGCAATCCAATAATGTTTGTCACACTGCAGGATGTCATGTAAATTCATAAGTGGCCCATTCATAATATCCAAGCATGACAGATTTGCTTTGTGTTGTGTTTTGTCATTCTCTGGGATAGAGAACGCGTAGTTGTATTTTATATTGCGAGTTCACAGGGCAGAACTGTGGAAGGCGGGGCTAAACTATCTGCATGATCAACTCTTTGCCAAACTGTCCCTCATCGGTGATAATGAAATTCTGCTCCAAGTGGGGCCAGTCAGATTGAACTGGAAAGGAGGCTTTTGATGTGAGACCCTTGACATTTAGGCTTGTCTAGTCACGCACATACTCCCACATCCACTGTGTGATGAACTGAGGACGGTTTATCCACAGTCCTTATCCAGAAATGTCAAAGGCACCTTGTCGTATCTTTAGACATCTGACGCTGGCCTCTCCTGTGGCTTAGAGAAGTGTCTGTGTTTACTTTTAAACAAGAAAACTAGCCCAAAACTGAGGACTGCCACTGATGTCAAAGTTGGCTCCCATTTTGCATACTTCTTTATGTCTCTAAAGGATATTGTAGTCTAAGTAGTGCAAATAGTCCATATTGTACAAAGTAAGACACATACAAGAAGTATGCATATTACTGTATGTACTTGTTGAGATGAAAAATGAAGTGTGTTGGAGTTTACTCGCTTAACGGTCGCAGCTTCACCTGCATAGTGAAAGTAAAAAATGTGAGTGCTCCATTTTAGATGATATCACCCTTTTAAAATACTGTACACTAGATGGCTGAGTATGTAGTATACAATAACAAGAACACAGTGTATCATTTAGGGCACAGGGAGATTTAGGGAACACACTCTTGACCCAATAAACAGCATTTACACAAATTTTCACCCAGACTAACCCAAAGGCACAAAACATTTGTACCTCACTGGCTTGTATGTAACCCTGCATCAGTGACATTTGGCTGAATGGACTATGAATAGCAGTGTCTCAAGGGCTTGGCATACATTAGAACACTCTTTGTTTTTCCCAGCCCTGGAGCGGCAGACGCGTGTTGCTCGTGTAAAGACATGACCCTTGTTCAGTTGGTTGTAGTTTTACCCACAGCTCATAAAACACATGTCACACAGACATAAACACACACTGCTGTTCATCTGTATGCCTCCCAGCAAGGTTGTTTTTGTTGTATGAGGAAGAACACTGTCATATTAAAACCACATAGATGAGATGGCTAAACAATGATCTGCAGAAAATAAAACGACACATTTGGTCAAAAGATGACGGTTTTTGTTTTAAGAAAGAGAAGGGGACCAGTTGTGTGCTTTAGTGGCAAACAGAAGCTATGGTGAATATTTGCTGTAGATGAAGCATGTGGATGTGTGAAAAATGAGTCTTTGAGCTCCCTGCAGAGATCATGATTATACAAGGTTTCATAATGCAACTTTCCGCCATTTTCCAAATCCGAGCAGAATGAATCTACAGGTGGTGGCATTTCATTCTGCTCTGTCCACCTACGTTGCAACCTACACGCACACACACTCTCGTTTTCACAAGGTTTTGTCTGCGGAAATCTACTGCATAATCACCACCTCTCCATGTAAGGGAAGCCGGCTATACTGTTTAATCACATGTTAAAATGAACACGAAACCCTTCAACAACCTCTGCTCCACGTCAAGTTCCAGCAAAGATTTCCTGCCGTTCTTTTCGAAATGATTGCTTCTGAGTATCTAAATGTTTGTTTAACTGGAAAGTGAGGAGTGTATGTGAGCTAGAAGAGCAGGGGAGGAAACCGTATGCCCTCGAGATGTTGGAACGAGTGGTTTAAACTTCATGAAGGAGAGGCACAAATACTCAGCAGGGAGCCAAAAATCGCCTTTGTACAATTTACACTGATGGAAAGTTCGGTTAGTCCATCACAATCCTGTATTTACTTTCCTGTTCAAGGTGACTGTTCTTTAGATTATGGCTCACATTAAAGATCAGTGTGGGTGGACAGGACGTCTCATATGAATATCAGGGATAAAACACTCATGGGAGTTTAACCAGCAGAGCTCATTTTGGAAAGTAAATGCAAGATCATATTGTGCCTAGAATTGAATATGCTGACTGCTAAAATATCAGATAGTCTTTACATCTTGACCAACCCATCTCAACTTATTTCTCCTCATCTGCACTTGAGCATAAAAATATGAAAAATATTTTTTCTTTTTTGAAAATAATAATAATAAAAATAAATTTTTGGGCTAGTATAAAACAGATCATATTTTTTTCCTTTTCATGTTTTTTTTCATAGTGTTGCTGCAGATTTAATGATTTTTTTTTTTTTTTTGCTGTGTATCATAAGTATTAATATTGTACAAAATTGCAAAATAGAAAAAGATACAATGAGACAGTAGTGTAATGGTATGAAAATAAGATTGTATATCCAACATAATCTGGTTTTAGATTAATTTAATGAAAATGTTCATACTGAAACATTTAGGAGTTTATTAGATAATATTAAGTGATACTTTAAGTGCAGACTTTGTTGAGATCTTTCTTAAAACTCTGGAGGAGACTTATGTGAGATTCTGGGTCTTTGTCTCAGGAGAAATATCTGAACACTTGAGCAATAGTTTCGGTTTGCTTTCCATTTACTCTCTGTGTTGTCTAGGGTAAACAGTGAGCTGTTAAGGAGATCTCATCTGTGATGTTTCCTTCTTATGGTCTTATTCAGGAAAGCAAGTGTGGAAGGTCTTGAAAGCCTGTTAGCAGCAGGACCTGCTGTGGAGAAACTGCTGTCTGCTGGCAGGCTGCAAAGACATTCATCTGATCAGCAACAGAGTTCTAAGTAACGTTCTTGCATGTTTTTACACCATACAAGCACGTTCTCATCCAGTGGGATGTGTACTCAAATTAGTTCAAATATACCAATAAGGATCAAACACTACTTTTACAACTCGGGCCCATCACATCCCATCACCTCAAACCAAACACCTGCAGCTCTATCCATTGCATTCAAACTTAAGGGGTGGGGTTTAAATATAACTTGTTGCATGTGATAGGCACCATATGTTGTGTGTTTTAGATGCTGGTGTGCTATTTCTCCACTGGGCTTAACAAGGCCTGGTTAACCAGCTTTAAAAACAAACCTTGCGGGTTTCCCAGAAATTTATGCACCAAATCATCACTGATCAGCATAAACCAGCCTGCAGTTCACGCTGGTGTAAGCTAGTGTTTTCAGCAGGGTGGTCTGCTTGCATTTTCCACACAGTTGTAGCTGGTTGACATGCAGCTACAAGCCCACTGTCTGGTCTGCGCTCTACAGCTCCCCTGCAGTTTGAAGCCACGCAGCCTGATTAGTTCTGTCAGCCTGTTTACTAAGAGATTGACGAGATCTACTTCCAACTGCCAAGTAAGAACAACAGTGCTAACAACCCCTGAGATGCCTTAGGACAGTCACAGAAAGTGTTTCATTCACAAGCTCTCAGTCTATTACTTGAACTGCCAAATTGCGAGTGTGGAGAAACATTGATTTTAATCTTCTGTTGTTAGCACTGGCTAAAGCCCTGAGCTTTACTTGAGAGAGACTTGCGTAATTGGTATGTTTTATCAGTATAGGCTACCCAGCTAACAGGGACCGTTCGCAGAATGTTCTGTAAAAGGTCTCTTAACGTTATCAAAAGTTTTTGCAGTAACATTAGGAGAACTCCTTTAACGTTATATATTATATATCAAAAAATTATTCTTTGGTAGTTAGTGGAATGTTACAGAATTAAAAACTTTTCGTTTTGAATATTGCTAAAACTTTCAAAATAAATTTTTTAACATATAGAAATGTTAGGGAAATGTTCTTACAACCTAAAATTGTTAGCTTGGTAGTCCTTTTTCTGTGTTTGCTTTTAGCTAGACCGGAGCCTCGCCAACTAATATTTTCCACCCTGACTCGTGTCACCTGAGGGTTTGGATCAAGGCAAACATTCACACTGAATACAAATTACAAACTGGATTGAGTGGAAGCAGACGGTTCAGTGAGATAACAAGTCTGGCGGTGTGTTTAGCTACTTTAAAGTAATCTCAATGTTTGCCAAGTTCAAGAGACCTTGTTTGCAATCCTGCAAAGGGTACAAGATACATTAAATGTTAATTTTGTGAATCGTGTTCACAGAGTGATGTTGTAATTCTGTTTCTCATGCTGTGTCAGAAGACTTCAGCTGTGAAGACCTGGGATGATGTTTCAGGTGTAGGGGCAGGTGTTTATGATATTAATGAGAGAAGTAAATGGGAAGGTAATTTGAATGGTATCATTTTACTTTTGATGTCTTATATGCAAATTGACTTGGGCTCCAGCCAAGCCCCTCATGTATTTGATCAGTCATTGTTATCGAAGAGCCTGGTGGCTCCTTTGTTTTAATGAATTTGACAAAGGCATACAATAAAAGCGTAAACACTGTCTTTTGGCACCAGTTCAAGTCACGTAGTGTAATTAGCTTGCGATCTTAACCAGCAGCTCTCGTTTGGTTTTAAATGATGGATCTGTGTATTAGAGCAAAGGGTTATTTAAACAAACCAGACAAACATTCACTTACCAGAGCAAATGGTTAGCTTAATGTTTTCTCATTGATAGACATTCAAAAGTGAGTTTTTGAAAGCAACATGTATCATCCATATCGGTGTAGATGTTGTGGATGGCTCAGCATGAAACAGATGTATTTTTTGTTTCTATTTGTGTCCATTTTTTTCTCAAAAGCTGCAATCCATGGCTTTTGCCTCTGTGTTGCATCTCTGTTTGAAACATAAAATTAGTTACTTTACGTACTATTTTTTACGTACATTGAAGTCAAATGAAACCAAACAGACATGTCTCAGGTAATCAGAGAAGACAGTTCAAATTATAAATCATTATTACAAACTTACCTTAGCGAATCAGGGTAATGCAATAACTGAAAATTGATCATTTTTAAGTAAAAAAAGTTACAGATCGCAGTGAGTCATCTGGGAACTCATTTCAAATAAGCTACTGGGCAATAAAACAGCTTATTGTTAATCAATAATAGACACTTTCAGCTATTTAATACACATTGCTCAACACCGCTAGCAAGCTTTAGCATACCTGTCGTGGATGTAGGTTACGGATGACATTGCTCTAATGCTGATTGGATACTGTGCTTAATGTTCAGTCATGTTCGATGTTGTGTTCTCATTAGACAAATGGTTAAACAAATGCATCAGTATGTCACTTTGGTGTTAAAAACCCCTCTGTGGCACCACTTTTGTGGTATGGACACAGCTCGTGAATGTGAATTTGAGTGAATCTCTTTGTACGTCTTTTGGCACTGCCGTGCACTCGTTATATCAGCTCAGTTGTTTGTCCACGGTTGATGAATGACACCCAATTAACTCAGCAGAACAAAACACTTTGTCGCCTGGATAATTTTATAGATAACCATTTGTTCTGCTTTTCTAACCAAATTCACTCCTGTCGAGATTGCGTTTTGTCATTTTTTAGAGCTCCGACATTGTTCGTAACTGTTATCTATTTTCAGTGAATGCGAAAAACCAATTTTAGATCAGCAAGCGTTTTAAATGTCTGCGCTGACCCCGGCCTCAACTCATCTCTCAGAAGATGATGAGCAGTTTGCTCTCAAAGAAAAGTTAAAGGCCGTCAGTTTCGTGCATAAAGAACAAAACACACATATATTAACAACAATTATAAAGCCGATGAACAAAACTACTCAGCTAACAAAATTTAGTTATTAAGTAACAAAAATGTTAAAAATGTTATTTTAAACATCCTGGGAGCATTTTTAGACGTTGTATTAACATTATTGCTAAAAGTATAAGAGCGTTATTAAATTTTTTAAATGCTGTAACATTTTTAAAACATTCCAATAACTACTTAAGTATATAAAAAAACTTTATTATATTAACATTAAAAACATTCTACTACTGTTAATGCAGAAGTTTTTGATCATGTGATCAGAACTTTTACAGAACATTAGCCAATGGTCTGAGAACATTCCCTGTTAGCCGGGTATCTGAATTGTGTTCATTATTATATATGTAAGTCTAAGAAATATATTCACAGTCTTTGCATGTGCGGTAACTAGAATTTCTTCAACAATTATGTAAACTCAGTGTGCAGCTAACAGGCCTCATAAAAAAAGGTATTTTTACAGATATTAGTCATTGTAGCACAGTTAGAGAATTGAGTTAATTAGCCCCGTGTACTGCTGCCCACCAACAAAATCCAATGAAATGACTCTGGGAAAGCTTGAAAGTCTGAGCTACTGCTTTTTTGTAGGAATATGGCTTGTAGATTGTCTTCCAGATACTCTAAGAACTCTTGTATAGTGTGTAGTTGTGGCTCATTGGTTCTTATTGGATTAGATTTGTTAGTCTTCTCATTAAAAACATTAACCTGACAGCTTTCATTGTAAGTATCGTTGAGAAAACATGCAGAATAGCAACATTATTGTGTGTTATAATAGATGCTCAAATAACCACAAAGATAGTTGCCAGTTCACTGATTTCTGAAGAACCTCAGCTTTAGAAAAGACAGAGTGTGACAGTCTTTATTTGTCAGAGACTTCATAATACACAACACATAAGCTTTACAGCTGCAGTGAATGAGTAATCAGTCACTTTTCTCTCGTATTAACCATGTTGGTATTTTTGTCTACTGTTGTGAATGAACGTGGTTTATTTTACCTACCAGAGGTGAATTATTTTTCTCTCGTTCCGTAATCGACATTCAGTGCTGTCAAGAGGAAAGTAAAGATGACATTGAGCTAGTTTCTGTCAGTGATTGATTGATTATGCCTTGACAAGCAAATTTTCCCAGGATGTTAAATTGAGCAGTCAAAGGACTGTTTAGTGACAGTCCAAAATGGAAGAACAGCCTCACAGGAGATCTCTGTAACATCTCATTTGTTTCTCTTAGACAACTGTAAGATTATATTGAGAAATGATGGAGAATATTGAGCTCTTTTGCTTCTCAGATATTTCAGAGATCTCAACAGTGTCACAAAGTCAAGAATTGTCTTTTATTTTTTAGGGAATTTAGAATAAACATATGTAGGATGAAACATTACCCTGGGAATCCCTTTATTCAAACAGCAGATGTGTGAGTGTTTGAAATAGGCAAACTAAATGATCTTTTAATCCTTCTGACGGTATGAAGTGTTCACAAAGAGAACATTCTGACACAGATAATTATAAAGAGATTAAATGTTGTGACACAGCTTCAATACCCAGTTTACAATCATGTTTCTGTTACTATGGCATTGCAGGATAAGGAGAGCTTTTTAAACCCGTTTCACTTGTGCTCTTCAGACCACATTTGCATTAATCATTTCGTATTTGAAACTTTAATTAGGCCTCTAGTCTTACCTGTCAAATCGGACTGTATTTGACAATGGCAAACAGCACAATAATATAACTCATTACCGTGGTCTGCCAGACTCTCTCCTGAAGTCAAATGAATGACATCTACAGTAATCTTACTTCATCAAATGCTGTATTTATATTCCCCCATCAATTTACTAAAAGGTCTATTTGGCATCCAGACTTGAATCAGACACACTGCATGTGCAGTGACATCAGTTTGGATCAGACGAACGAACAAACAAAGACGAAACTGCTGCGTGTGGGTGGATGCTGAGAAGCGAGACCATTTGTTATAGACAAGTTTGTTTTTTTATCTGTCATTTGTTTGATGTTGATCATCTTACTTTAAAAGGCCAGAATTGTGGACACAGACACAGCTGTGAACTTCAGAAAAAATATGATCAAAGCCAACCAGACTGCCCGACACAACAAACATTCATACAAACATTCAATATTAGAGTCTACAGTTCGTCCGACAGCCAAGAGCATCGTATGGTGGGCTTATGTATGCTACAGTATCTATTTTTCTTTCTAAGACCTGCTGTGTATTATAACCACTGATTTCTCTAATGAGCAAGTCCTCAGATAAACCTGCTTGAACCCTGTAAAACAATACTGAACAGATTTAAAGTTGCGTCTCTAAGAAAGAAAGGAACTCTGTAAAGATGCCACAGTTGTCATCTAGATATGGCAAAAACCAATATACACTCATCCAAATGCATTTGTCTGGGTGAGACATTAAATATCATTAAGTATGAGCCACTTGGTGCCTTAATGGTCTGGGCAAATATATACAAACGCATTATCCAGGTTCAGTCTTCGCTTTGTGGTACGTGTGCGTCGTGAGCAAAGACCTCATAAAGTAAAGTGAGATGGAACATTTTGGCAGTCTAAACCGCCAAATGAACTTTAAATCTAGCCTTGTTTACAGGGATGTCCCTGCTGGACATGCAGCGAGAAGAACGTAAAGCCAGTAATATTGCGCTGCATATCTTCAGAATCAGACTTAATTCCTCCAGGTACAGCAAACCCTCACGGTTCACGAGAAATATTTGCTGGCTTTAGCACCGGCAGCCGCATTCGCTGAAATCTTAGCCAAGTGTGTAATAATAGTGCGGCAGGGCAGAGGGTCCAGAGAAGTATGCTGGAGTTACTCAGACTCGAGGATTCTCAGACTCACCTTTCACTCTCTCTCTAGGGAATCACTGACTTCTCTCATCTCTACCAAATCACAGGCTTCTGATTATGTCCATCAAAGAAATTACACTGACCCAGACCAATGCGCTCTGACACTGGCTTCTGCTACGGAGGGCATGACAGTGCAGCCTGCCATCAATATTGACATCCAGAACTTGGAGCCAATGAAACATCTGGGTCAAGCGCTAAGTGTTGTCTGGAAGCAGCTAAACACGCAGGCCTTTCCAATCTGGCAGCCATTATGATATCCATTAAGAATCTGCATTAAAAGCTTTGAGTTGGAGACTACATTAACTACCCAGTTAACAATTGTAGGCTGTAAGAATGTTTCCGTAACATTTCCATAAAGTAAAAAAAACGTTAAAAGTGCTGTTTTGAATTTCAGGAGCGTTCAAAATGTCCAGTTAGTAGATATTGTATTAATGTTGTTGCTTGCTTATAAGATTAATTTTATAAGATTACAATTGTAAGATTAAGTTATTCATACATTTTGTAATTCTGTAAATTGTAAAATATTATTAATTAATGCAATTTTGAGACCTTGAAGGAATAGTTCACTCAAAAAAAACATTTATTGACACTTTGTTTTGTGTACATGGTTTGTAGCTTGAGTGCAGAAAGCTATTCCCCAGAAAACGTTTAAATAGTCTTATTTTCTGTTTCGTTGCTACTTCAAAATATGATATGAAAAGGTTTGTGAGAGCAGTTTTGACTGCTACCACAGACCACTGACATACAGTACAAGAGAAACAAGTAAAAATTGGGGGTAGTATGATTTAATTTAAAATTTTCATACTGCATACTGTTTTTTATTGAACACGTTTTTAATAAAAGAAAAAGTGGCCAAGAACTTTTATATTCTTATTTTCATCACCTCTCTGTAGAGTTAGCATGCCTTACTGCACCCCATATGCAATATAATACAATATGTGGCATATTTATGCCTTAATGTAACATTTACTACTTTACAAAATATAGTTTTCAAAGCAAAAAGTAATAAAAAAGTTGACTGAAGTACGTCATCGCAGGACTGTTCTGCTCCTCATGACCTGTGTGCTTTACTTTTGGAGTGTTTGGTTTTCAATCCAACTTATAGATAAAAAATCTCAATGTGAGGAAGATGAAAAATAATGTTTTGCCAAAAGTTTACGTTTAGATGCAACTGACAGCATTTCTGCAATATGCAACTGAATAAAAACATAAACGTAATATTTCTGTTTGACACTTAACGCTCACGTGACAATGTTTTCCCATATGTGGGCCAACGATGGCACGTGCCTAAGATTGCTGATCCGTGATTTAATGAATTCAATTATAGTGTAAACAATGTAATGTAAAATGGTTGTGTTTGCTCTGTCTGGTGGCACGATAATGGGTCAAGAGCAAACCTTAAATACACGCTTCAAGTCACCACAAACAGGTGCATGTATTAGCATGAAAGATGTATGACTAGCATTCGAATGTGCTAGCTGTTCGGTCACCCCTCATATATACCTACAGGGAAGCGAATGACCTATTTTCCATAATGAAGAAAAATACCAGGATTCACTTGTAGCCGGATTGGAATTGTGGCAGGATGCAGAAAGTGCCGGTTTTAAAGATGAATCTTTTCAATTTTACAATCCCATGCAGATGGAGTGGGAGTGAGATTTCACAGGAACAATGAATAGGTGCCTAAGTAATTTGACTCTTCACACACAAGAGCATGAAGATCTCTGCTTCTGTGTATGTTAATGTCATATCTGAAACCATTCCAGCTCTTATGCAAGGGAATTGTATAGTCTATCGTCTGTGAGAGAACACGGAGCATTTGAGGTCAAGGCCTGCATATAATGCCATTTGATTACTATGGTAAACCGAATGCAAAATATATAGTTTTAGGATTGGTATGGAGGCTATGTAGAGTGTATACTCTTTCTGCAGTCTCTCTCTCTGTTTATTTAGTACGAAAATGCCTTCCACTTTATACATGGCAAGACCAGAGGCTTAATAATGGATCTGTCTGCTTGATGTTGCTGGACTGGACTTTTTGGAAAGCAATGCCAGTTTTTGTAGAAAGAATGGACATTGGGACAGGAGGCAAGGAAAATTTATGAGGCTCAGTGCGTGGAAAGAATATGTTGTCTTAATGAAGTCTGTAGAAAAATATCATTTATTCTGTCCTCCAGAAAGGAAATCGTTTATGGAGACCTCCAGTTCTCATGCTCCCTTGACTCCCTTCAGAGCATCAACAAGCTCTGTGAATGGTGAGGGGTCTTGGTGGTGGTCACAACATGTATTATTTATTATTGTTTTATTAAAAGGTGGCCGTTCTATGTTTATATGAGCTTAGATCAACAAGAAATTCCACACTGGTGTAGGCTAGTTTATATTGGTTTGATGCTGGTCCAGTTAGCAGAAAGACCGGCAGGGATTTGCTGTTTACCAGGAAAACTTAGCTATTGAAGCTAGTCAGCCAACGTGATGTATTTGATGAAGCTGATTTACCAAGGTTTTGCTAGTTATGCTAGTTAATCGGCCTGATGAGTAAAAAAGCACACAAGCATTCAACGCACAACTGCAGTTTTTAGCTTTTTTTGTTGTTGTTTGGCTATTTCTGTGCCTTATTTATGTATATGCATTTACTGAAGCTATATATAGTTCAGAACAACTGACAGATGTTGCAGACTGAGACACGAACTAATCGCTTTCACATATTGTTTGTTTGTACTAAAACCCCCAGTTTACACATTTAAAAACTAAATATTTTGTATTCTTTTATTTCTATGTTATAATTACATCAGCAGTGTTTGGTCAGTTTTATATTTAGTATAAAGTAAATATATGTAAAAGATGGTTTTATTTAAAGGTATTTATAGTGTCAGTCCCCCTGGATTAATCTGAGGTTAGGGAAACAAATTTACCCACTCATCTAAACTATCATTAACATTTATTTTCATTGCCAACTCAATTAGTTGGTTAAAGAATGGGAGTGTAAACTATGTGTGCATTCCTGGGGGAGAAAATTTGTAGATCTAGTTAGACTTAAAGACAAGAAAGACTCGTGGTTTTAATATCGAGTGCTCACGGGTTAAAACGCAAACGCACATGACAACAAAAGACGCACGAGTTGCTCGATAAGGGCAAAAGACACATGAGGGTGGAAGTGGTGAGAAAGAGGAGGGACTTCAGTTCGCGTCTCACTGCGGGAACCGCAGAACTGACCACTGAGCCACGGAACTGTCCGCGCGCGCGCGCCGCACACTGACGGAACCGTCGCGTTAAACTCTCGCAGCTGCGTCCACCGCGGACAACCGGTGCTCGGCAACGCCGGTGAAGCCCAGAAGTTGCCCGTTTCTTGCCGAGCGTCTCTTCCATGCGAGGATGTGAATTTGCACATGAGGACTTAAAGCCGTGCCATGCTTTTGACCCGCGCGCTCCACACAGAAATGGTAAGAAATCCTGAACGCGCTTTAAAATTGTGCTGCAATACTTAAAAAACTCAACGCAGTTTCTGTGCTAAAGCTGAAAATATGCCAGACAACGAAATGTTTGAACTGTCGAGTTTTTAAAGCAGAAAAAGTGCTTTTATTACGTGCGTTATGTGTAAAAGTATGCGCTGATTATTTACAGTCTTTGATAAAGTCTGATGTAAAATCATTATGTGGGATTTATTATAAACTCTCTCGTCGGAAATAATCCGGTATTCTGTAACACTTACTTTATATCATATATTAAGTTTTATGGTCATAGGCAGAATTAACGTCATTTTTGTTTAATTCAGTGTTTTTTTTCTTTTTTATGAACAGATTGTCTGGCATATAATTGATTTATTCAAACTTTGATAATGAATTTATAACCCAAAATACACAGCTATCATTTCAAAACAATTTGAAACTATTTTTTATTATGATTAAATTTAACCAATAGTTCCTTCAACAAGTGGTTTGGAAGTACCATCGTCTTTGTTATTTGCTTCCTGGGGTTTTGAAGATCATTTATTATTTATAAATACAAATGTCATAATAGGCCAAGACATACTTCATATTTGACAGAGCATTATGTAATCTATATAAACTAGATATCTCTGATGTCAGATCTATGTGCAAATCTTGTAGCAGGTCTTGCCCATATTGACTGACTTAGATGTTGAGACCATCAAGTGCTAGTTAGGCTTCTTTAAGACTTGCGTTAAATATGAATATATTGTTATTTAAATATTGAGATGCAGTGATAGAACAGACACTTAGGACTGTAAATGTTCTGTTGCAATTGTTTTATCTAAAGGACGTGAGCTCTTAAGTATTGCACATTCATGTTTTTCTGGCATTAACTGCATGGAACATCTATTTGTTAAAAGCATATTTTTTTGACCTCTCTGGACAGTATTTTTTGTGGAGCTTTACAATCGACAATTAAAAATCAGCTGATAGTCCGGTAAGTTCACCGGCAAGGTAATTTAATGATTGTCACATTTGGAAAGCGCTCTTTCTCCATCACTATGCCGTAATCCTTCTCCATGGTTTGCAATTATGAAGTTCTCCAGTGACGCGGAAAGAGAGAGAATAGAGAAGAGAGAGAGAGAGAGAGAGAGAGAGAGAGCATTAGATACGAAAGCTTTAGATTTGTCTGTTTTCGATCTAATTACAGTAAGACAATAACCTTGGTACAATGATGATAAAAAGTTATCAAACCCTTCTGGATTATCTTTAGTCCTCTGTCAATGTGATTATAAGGAGCTTTAGGAAGTGTGATCTTTAGGAATGCTACAAAAAAAAGGAACTCATTAAAGAAATAAAACAAAACGGGCGCATGTCTTTATGTTTTTAGTCAACACATTGATTCATCTTAATTTCAGTCAGATATTTTAATCAATGAGATGACAGGTGTGTTTTGTGTGCCGTTCCCTATAAAACAAACACAGACTTTGGCTTTTACTATTTCATATTTTCTCTAAACATCTAGTTTATGAAGTCAATCATGTCATGATATAATGACTTGTAAATAGCTAAGAAAAAGATATGTTAATATTAATGAGGGTAGGATAACGTATGAAAATAATTCTGGAAGACTTTGGCCTTAATAAACTCGTGCTTAACCAGATAGCGTTCAGCTGAGAAAACCCCACAACATTTTTCTGTTAGTGTATAGCTAAAATAAGAAAAAACGCATAATATTTCAGAAGCTCTCAAAGAACCAAAATGTTCTCATGACTGACAGCTAAAGATCTGCTTTGTTTTGCAATAGACAGTTCAAATGTTTGAGTCCCATATAAAGAAACTGACAGGGCTGTATGGAAACAGGAAAAATAATTTCTCTTAGATCATGTTGAACTATCACAATGATGTTTTTTTGTTCATTGTTGTGGCGTGTTTATTCTGTCATGTGTTCAGTCAAATCCTTATTTTGTATCGTGACAGTAGGTTGTGGTGGGTTACCTCGGGTAGTGAATCACAAGTAAAGGGCAGAGACTAGTCCTTAGTGCTCCCACACTAACCATTATCAATAGAAGGAGTTAATCACTTATCCAGAGAGCTACTAGGTCAATCTGTGTTTATTCAATATTGAGTTCAGCAGTCGATATTGCCGTGCCGAGTGTTGAGTGAATGTGTTTTGATAGATAGCTTAGCAGGGGGCACTAGCCAGAAGATCGATAAGCTCACTTTTACACTGCATTAAAGCTCCGAGCTGAGCCTCAAACCACAGGTGAAGTTCAATGAGACCTAACATGAAGCTTTCTTTACGTTCCCTAAAACTCCATAATCAATTTCCTCTTGTGTAATCACTTCCCATGGACCCAAGGTGTAAATCCATAAATAGAATGTAGTTGTAGGTGGACCTGGAATTGTCCTTTTTCAAATGGCCACGTTAAACATTGTTGGATTTTGGCATGAAGGATTAATGAGCTCTGGACACCACAGTGATTTGTTTCCTGTCTCTTGGGTTGCTTTGGAAGTTGAGTAGCTGATTGAAGAAATGTCATACGAAGGTTTAGAGAAAGAAGTTGAAAAATCAGCTCACCAAGCTGCTGTCCGTCATGATGTTAATATGTTCCAGCACAGTTAGGGATCATCTCAGTGTTAAGCCTCCTAAAAGCTTTAGATCACTGTGGTAATAGAAAGTGATTTAGGAATTACAGTTTTTAATGAGCTGCAGATACGGTTCCCTCAATGTGAACAAGGGCTCTTGTTTTGTCTCACTTGTCTGAAAATGGGCACTGACCCCAGACACAGACTGTGTGATGAATGCCGTGTACAGTGTAACCATGCCGTTCCTGTTTCCTCCTGTCAGTTTTTTGGGGTTTTGTACTAATATCACTTAGAAGACAACAGGCATCATTCTTTACACAAGTGTAATGAATTTCTGCGTAAATTGTGTCTCATGGAAATGGCTGCTTTGAATAAACTGTGACTTTTTTTAAACCACATGACCAATATCTTTCAAATATGTCCAAACCTAATGAATTGTAGTACATAAACAAAGTGGTGTTTAAAAGTTTGTGGTTACTGACCAGTAGGTAATTTACAGAGTTTCTAACAACTCACCTTTAAAAATCTGTGTGGCTATAGCTTTAAAAATAGCTGGTTGTCCAGAGCTATCAGAGGGTTGATGGCCACAGTATTAGTGTGGGTCTCACAGAAGACATGAACCCTGAGTAACACCTGGAGTCTTCTCATTAGCCTCATGATGTGCACTAGTATTATAGTGCATCTCTGTGAAGATCACAGCAGTCCACATCCAGCAGAGCTGAAGCCACGAATTCACTGTTATTAGGACCATGGCACATTTACGAGGGCTAAAAGGCTAGTTTCCAAAGCACATTTTTACAGTGGCTCAGAGACGGCAGTACTGCAGGGGTACGTACCGAACGGACTTTGATAGCATCTTTTTATGGACACAATTATTTTAACTATTTCAAATTGTTCTTTTTATTTACCAAATGTTTGTTGCATGCCGTCATATGTTTGAATTTTGGCCTGCTTGTTTAAAAACATCCACTTCAATGGTTCTGTGAACCAGAACAACTGGACATATTTGGTAGAATCTGGGCCATTTTCCAAGATGTGGACTTGAGTTTGTTCTAAATGTGCTTAATGGAAATCAATAGTAACAAACATGCAAAGCTGCCCAATTAAATTCATGACATTGATTATTTTAAGATGTCTGCATATCAGTCCGGTACATTTGCTTAATTTATTTATTAAACACTCTGGGAGGGTTCTCCAGGGTTCCAGCATTTTATTATAAAGAAAAACTTAAAGAAATCTAAACCACAGGCATTTCAGTGGAGAGCTCACCAGCCAAGACATGACACTACTTAGAAGATCTGAAATAAAAAACAAGCTTGCCACTGTCAGCTCTCTCCTGCCGGCGGAGAAAAAACAAACTCAGGAACGCAGCACTTATTCTTCCACATGCTCCCCTGGCTTGCGTAAATGTGGCGTCTGATTCATCTCTGTCACTCTCTGGACTCGACTGAAGAAATTTACAGTTTATAAGTGCATTCTGGAATGTTAAAGCTTTCAGGGTGTTGTAGGTCAGATCAGTTTGTCTTGCGGTGACCAATGTAAATCTTGCTTTATTTTCATGGAGGCAGTGGGGGGGTTCAGAAGCATGTGAAATGACTTATTGAATTTAATCGTAGGCAGTGTAGGCAGGAGGATATTGGTTAGCATTATATTTACAGTAAGATTGTATTTTTACTGCATAGTACCAGCCATATGGCTTAATAATGAGGCTGGTTGTTTTTACTGCCAGTAGTTTAACAGCTCACTTATCGAGATCTCCGTGCAGCAGACTTTCTCTCCAAAGCAAACAAACTTGAGATTCGAATCAGAATTTTAGCATTTGTATTTCCACACAAGAGCCAGTTTAAGTTCACAAGTTCTCCAGGTAATCGATAAAATGAATAAAAACAGACTTTATCCAGACCGTCTATATTCTATTAATTTACTTTTTGTGCACTGACACATAAAGAGAAAGAGATGCCATGCAGAGCAATGTTCTGACATTATCTCAGCCGCTTCCAAGAAAAGACATTATTTCAAGGTGATATGTAAATCCACACCACAGGGTGTTGTACTGGATGAGAGGGATCCTTTCCCGGATCCCGGTGCAGTTTAACTTCACCTCCAGTGAGCCAGAGGAGAACGGTTTTCAACCTTGTTTTGTTTCTGTAACCCTTCTTAGCTCGGATGAGGGAGAGCAGCTTTAACACTAACACAAACAGCGCAATCCATCCAAGTCCTCTCGCCGCATCTGCTTTCCACACGAGTTTGCGCAGCGTCTGAATTCCAAGTCTGATGCAATCCACATCTGACACTTAGAGCAAGAGTGCATGAAGTATTTACACTGTGGAAGCGCATGAGAAATCGTGGCGTTTACCCGGCAGAGGTGTGCCGCTTTATTACCCCTGTATGAGATGCCACCG
>JAZGTK010006050.1:0-21409 GCA_036877625.1 Ambastaia sidthimunki
TATATGTCTGCTTTATGTGTGCTGTTCTGAAACACTGTATATATAAAAATGCACTGCATGTGAATTGTAAACTTGCTGTGTATTGTAAAACACTGTATAGATACCTACATGCTACAGGTGATTTTTAAAGACCACATGAAGTTGTATGACTTTCAGTCCATGACTGTTTAGTGAATGAGTGAAGGCCAAGTATGGTGACCCATATTCTGAATATGTTCTCTGCATTTAACCCATCCAGTGCACACACAATGGAGTAGCGAGTTCTGAGCAGTGTGCAGCCATTTACTGCTGTTACTAGCCCAACTCTCTAACCAGTAGGCCAGTGTAAAGTAGACAAAATGTATTGATATAAATTTTGGGCTGCTGATTGTGAACTTTGAAATGTCCTACCTCAGCTTCCTGTTTCAACAGGAAAAATTTTAGCACAGGAAAGAGAAAAGTTTAGGATCTATGCTATAAACTGCATTATGGCATATTTGAAACATAACAAAACTGCTAGTCATGGGTTTCTTTAATTGCACAGAAACCCATGACTATCAGACTGTCAGTATCAATTTTCTGCAGCATGTTCAACAAAGCTCTGCTTTCCATAGCAATGTCAACATGACCTTGAAAGTTGATCCTGACCTTTGAGATGGAGCGCTGAGGTTTAAGCCGGGCAGGTGTGGAGGTAGAGAGAGGTGCAGCGTGATGATGTTGTCTAAGCAGACCGTTCTGAAACTCAATGAGACTAACTCTGCCATCCTGATCTTTGTCTAGTTTTCTGAAGAGAGCATCTAACTCCTGCATACATAGGACAGTATGTCAGATATACAGATATATACTAAACACAATGCATGTCACCAAATGGCAAATAAGAAGTACCTCAGACTGTAAGTTCTTGAGACCGATGTGTTCACAGACGAGCAACAGTTCCTGGTGGTTTAGTGATCCTCCAGCCCCGACCCCCAGCTCCTCCCATACTGCCCTTACCTGCCCATCTGTCACTTCCTGCTGAGGGCTGAGGAAGTGCTGGGCATTTCCTGTTCCATCTTGATTCCAGATCTTCAACTGGCCTGTGATGTAAACGAGAAAAGAAAGAGTTGTGATTATTTTTATTTTAAACATTCTAAATTAATTATACTGTGCCACAATGTAGTAATATTTTATTTACCTTGTGCCACAAAATAGTGGTTTATGAAGTCCTTGTTGCTTCCTGTGTCCTCATCAGACTTAAGACTCTGTAAATATTGCATTTAGTATATGAAAAGTCCATATAACTGTGTTCATAGTGCAATACTGTAATACTAAATACTGCACAGTATATTCAGAATATCTATAGATTGTGAAACAAAACACACAAAGCAACAATAAATGTTTCTAACACATCTTGTTTAATTCATAAAGTGGAATCCAATTTGGTTGTATTGCATTGTCAGATGCAGAATCTAACACACTATTGTATAACACACTTTGAAAAAGTATTATGTCATTCAAGGGTTAAATGCATACAGAATATTTGCACACTGCACAGTATACATTCTACATACTGCAGAAATACTGAAAGCAGTGTGGTAGGCTAATCTAAACAACCTATAACTATACAATGACCATGAGCATTCCAATCTTACTGCAATCACTTCTGCTCCACTGGATTGAACAACTGGCAAAGAATAAGGACACAAGCTCGAGAGTAAAGCTTCGAAACAGCATACAGGCACTGCAGCCCACTAAAGGGCTTTAAGCTTGTTCATATAAAACCTTCTAAATCCCTCTCTAATGATGCAAAAGAGCACATTACATAAGAGCTGGTTTAGAATCACATAGAAGTTTTTAACAGACACAAACAGCTTTTTACAAATGACTAATACCATTAAAGACAAATGTAGTACAACTAAAAGTCAGAGTACAAATTGTGAAGGTGTGTATGGTTGTGTTTTGAATGTAACACTAACATGCCACATACTGCACAGTATGCAGTGAATACTGCTTTATATGTAGAACCGTATGCATGACAAGTTTGAGTTCATTAATTACACTGGAAATGGATGGTCAACTCAAGTGCATTATGGGATACTATGTCAACTGCAATTTGCTGTCATTTTGGCCATCTTCCAGATGGATGGTACAGTGTTTATTAAGAGTTCATTTGTGTGCTGGTGCCATCCAGTGGTGGATGTTAATGCTAGCATGTATGATATGTGGTTTGATCAATGTATTACAATGGGGATATATAGAATAGGGTAAACTACTTAAAATGGTAGACAGTTTAGCCTCCAGCAAGCAGAGATCAAACCCGATGGAATATGGGACAAGCCACAATCAATTAGCATCAGCTTTAAATGTGAAACAGCATTACATAACTGTTCACAAACAGAAGTGTGTGTGTTTGTGGGAAACCCCCAAACTACTCCATTGATCTTAATGGGGAAATTAAATTGAAAACATTAGGAACATCACTGTGTACATGCATACAAGAATCACACATATGCGAAGAACTGTTAAAAAGTTGCTTTGCGATTGTACCGTTATATGAAGATGCAGTACTGCAATGCAATTAGACCTCAATGTGCAGACAAACCACTTCAGTTATGCAATTCCTGGCATACAATTGGGCCCACAAATGGGAAAACTGTACATATGCAATTTAATTCTCATGGTTAAAGTTGCATCCAGAAGTAACACCCTGTTTTTGCAACTTGATCTTTATATTTGAATGGTTGGCCACAGTGTAAAAAAAAGACTGTTTGTGTAAAATGATGGCTTGAAGACTAAACAGATTCATCTGCCCACTAACCTGCTTTTTAACTGGTTAAACTCCCAAAGAATCAGAAATGCCACGATTCTAAAAATTCCCTGTATAATTCCATTCAGCAACAATTTTCCTCGTGAACAATAAATGTGTGATACCGTAGTGTGTGTCATACCCAGAACTAAATCATTTAAAGAGCATGAAAAGGTGAAACATCTTCTGTTTCCCGTTAAATTATTTACATAATTCAGCAGTGCCCTTACATTAATGTTGTAAAGAATACATGGACTGGAATCTGTGCTCAGGATTGTACAACAGGACTGAGAATCCTTTTTTCTCAGCCCTAAATCAATCCATGAAGCTGGCTTTCTGATCCTGATTGTTTTGGAAACTTATATTATGGACAACATTATCTTTTTTTATTCTTAAACGGATCCTAAAAGATCTACAAAAGTGACATAAAACTGAGAAAGACTTTCTTGATCTAGTAAGCGCAAATCTGATTGTGTTACTTTATGCAACCTATATGATGAAGGGCAAGTTTTTTTGGCATTGTACTTGAGTGCCAAACTAAACCAAAGTCTAAAACCTGAGCTTACCTAAAACTTTAAACTAACAGTATTTTCTTCAGGAACTGCCCATCCAGTTTCATGTAATTATACTGTAGACAACCATGATGAATTCTTAAAAAAATGCCTGCTGAAAAATCAACAGTAGAAAGCCGGAAAAATTAAATCTTAAAGCCTTTTACATAATGCTTATGTAAAATAACTGCTTATATAAAATAACTGTCACTACTTAAAAGAGATTACTGATCCAAACATGATGAGTTGGCTTCTCCCCCTCCCCAGTAACATGAAATCAGTTTTGACAGAGTGGCTTTAGAAAGCAGTACACTCATCCATTGAAAGTGCCCGTGCTGAGTTACATAAAGGGTCTAAATATTTCAAAACATCGGAATAAAAGACAGCAGAGGGAGGACGAGATAGTCACATAACAGAGGGGAGAGAAAGAGAGAGAAAAGAGAGCTCTGGTATGCAAGTATGCGTTTCTAAAACGAGAGGCACAGTTAGAGGAAGTGGTATGCCAAATTACAGCCAAACCCTTCCCTTGTTTTACTTTACATTATCAGGCTTTCTGCCCACAGCTGATGCTTTACAAACAAACCCATGGGAGCCTTCACCCTGAGCTCCACCCAGACCATCTCAGAAAGACCTCTAATCCAGGCTGAAATAACACCATGTTGAACCATGTGATAAAAACACTGTGTTTAACAGACTGGCTGCTGGAAGACTGGAGCGAATGAAGCCTGGCAGGCTGGTTCATAAACACCAAATGCTGGTCATTGCCAATGTAAACTGTACTGTGAAGGACCAGCATGCTTTCATTCCTGTCTAAACATTTGATGGTTCAGCTCCACCTACTAACCTACTCTCCTTAAAACTCTCAACTTACCAGGGTTTAGTACTCAGTAGTACCATTAGACAGTCGCTTTTTATATTTTATGTTTTAAGGTGAGGTAAGTAATGGATACTTTTATAAAACTCCATTAAGAAGCTTAAAGTGTTTTGGTGGTTATTGCTATACAGTTGCTTTCTGTAAGGCTTTCTGAGTAGTTTTTAGCATGATGACATGCGATTGCCAGAGCATTCAGGGTGGTTGCTGGTGCATTGATAGGCAGTTGCTATGGTGTTCTGGGTGGTTGCTTGATGGTTAACAGCACACCTCAGCACAAAACATAAGGATTGAGGTTCAGCAGTACAGTTTTGCATTTGAACTGGCTCTCCCATCTGGAACTTTTTCAGTAAAATGATTCCAGAGGAAAAGCACAGACACAGCAGAAACAACAGACCTCTTTTATAAGTGCTCCTGCTCTTTGGAAAAATAGAGAGAGCGAGAGAGCATAAGAGAGAACGTGAAATTAACCATGTTTGATCCTGAGCCAAAAGTAACACTAAAGTCTGGTGAAGGTGGAGGCTGCACTTCCTGTCTGTGAAAACCAGGTCAGCCCAGATCCATTTACTACAAAAAACTGATGGTCCTACAAAGACACACCTATTTGCACTAAATCTGCATTTAAATTGAATTCCCATTTGAGTCTGATGTGAATTAGATTTTTAGTACAAACAGTCAAAAACCTTTTGATGAGTAATAGAAATGACAGACATTAAGATAATGTTCATGTGAATTTTACCTCAACGCTCTCCAGTGAGGTGGAGCGTCTGAGCTTAGCTTTCCTCATACCATTTGTTTCTATTTCATCTGTCGCAAATGGTGGTGAGTCTTCTGAGTCAGCTGCAAGCTCTAAGTCAGTCTTGTCTGGTTGTGATCGACGGCCATACTTTTTGGTTCCGTTCACATATTTAGGCTTCACTTCCTCTGGGACCGCTAAAAGCACAGGAAATTATGTGTTGTAGATAATGACAAAGATAGATAATGATTTTTAGACACACTAAACCAAATGTCATATTTTTGATTTGGCTCACAGAAGCACCTGCACAAGTGACTGTCTTGTCAAACATGTTTTATTTTACAATGGTGCAAAAAAGCTTCACTATAGACATGTTCCACTAAGTCTGACAGCCAAAAAACATCCAAATACATTTTATCTAAATTTTAACCAGTATATCAATGTTTTAGCATTAATAAAAATTGCTATATGACAGAATAAACATAAGATTTAAACCATTATCCTTTAGATGACTGGAGTTCTTTCAGTTACACACAATATATCATCACCATCCTTGAGTGGACAAGGCCCGGACAAACTTTAGAAAGAAAAGTTGTATACAGTCTAAACAACTCTGGAGGCATCCAGCATAAATGTCTTCAATCTGCTGTTTCCATACCTGGCTCAAAATAGCTGCTCTCCTCCTCTGAAGTACTGAAATCCAGCGACCTTGACAACACAGCCACAAAGCCCTCTTTGAACTCCTCAAAATGAACCTGCAGCACGACACAATAGATTATCTTTAAAGTCTCATAATATCTCATCATAATGCAGAATTATAGTAAACAGCTGTTTTGAGAATGGTTAGCATGTCTGCTGATCTTACCCTGGCATAATGCTGTGGACCCAGCAGAGTGTCCAACAGCAAGGGGAGATGGGCATCTAAACTGAGTTTGTGGCATAAGGCAGTAAGCTCCTCTTTGTCAAGGTAACCTGTGCCTGTGGTGTCACAGCTGTCAAATTCAGCCTTCAGCTGGGCCACATAGCGGTTATGCTCCTCTTCATCCATCCCACAACATTCTAGACTGATACAAGTTCTAAAACATGAATGTAGAGTTATCAGTGAACAAACATGGTTAGTGGTCAAGCTATCATAACTTCACGGGGGGCAGTTTATGCATTTTATTTGCTTATAGACACAAAGATCAAAGTGATACAGTTTGATGTTTAAAAAAATCCAGGCTTTTATTAGTGGGCTATACAATTTACTTAGTATTTTATATTTATACACATTTTTTGTCTTTAAAACATGCATATTGACATGTTGTCTTTATAAGCCCTAGATGCATCATCTTTAATATTTCTTCTGGTATTCTGTTGGTGTCTGTTGTCCTGGTGCTTTCAGTCTTTGGTTTGCATTGGTCAGTGTGCCTGAGGATCCCATTGTTTTCCTCTTGCTGTGTTTTGAGTCAATGGAAGCCTGAGGTTTCTTTTCAGTAGTCTTAACTGACTTAACTGAGAAATTAAATTAATTGCAAAATCCATTCAGCTTTCAACATACCCTAAAATAGCTTCTATGTTAAACTTTTTTAAGACACAGTAAATTCACTATGGCACTGACTTGTCTTCTTTTTAAAACCATAACATTTCTGATAGACAAGTAAAATTATTTTTATAGTTTTAGGTCTTTTCAGATTCCTAACTACATTTATTTTTTCCACATATCGCTGCATTAGAACTTTGCTTTTCACAGTCAATTAAAAGCAAAGTGAAGCAGTCAATTAATGAACATCAAAGCATCGTAGTAACACTTGTGAAACAAGTAAAACCTATTAAACTGATTTTAAACATTAAAGGCTACAGGTATCCCACAATGCAGCACGCGGGTTCAGCATACGCTTCACCATGGGAACGAGACTAATGTAAAACAAACGGAAAACACTTCTGGTTGTGCTACATCCTGTGTATGAGTCCTGATAGATTTACAGAATATCAGATTAAAAGTATGTCCTATGCGCTAACATGACAACCATACAACGTAAACCATCTTACCGCTAAACGCACGATGCCTCCGTACCGGTAAACTCTCTGTCCAACCAGCATCAGGTTTCTAAGAAACATGTATGGCCACAAAGATAATAGTCATGGATGGAGAGATCTGTTGCCCTTTGAATTGCGACGTAAGCACGGCATCCGAAATAACTGTCCGAGATAACATCACATAGTTGCAGGACTCATCCGTTCACCGAATAGCAGCAGGGTCAGTAGGGGGCGGTACCGAGAGTAATGCTCATCCTAAAATGCTCATCCTGCAGCCCCTGCTGGTCAGGCAGTGGACTCCGCTGCACGGCTCCCTCTCTCTAAACAAATCAAACATGGCACCAAGACATGATAGACTAACATGAAACAGTAATGACGGGTTACTTTTTTAGTTTTGAATTGCACTTTTATATAAGATTACGACACTTTTGTTTACATTGTCACCTATGTTTACATGTAATTTAATTCTATGACGTTTATTAGTACTTTCTTTTAATGAAAATACCCTTACCATGCCAATAAAGCTATTTGAATCCTGAAACCACAAGTCCAAGCACCCATAGCCTTTATTATAACGCCACATATCCTTGAGCAATTGTGAAAACGCAACATTTTTGTATTTTGTGTTTTTTTCCTGTAGCTCAACTGATAGACAGGGCATTGCGTTAGCAGCGCAAAGGTTGTGGGTTCGATCGCAGGGAATGCAAGTACTGATAAAAAATATATATACAAATACCTTGAATTCACTGTAAGTCGCTTTGGATAAAAGCGTCTGCCAAATGAATAAATGTAAATACAGGTTTTATTGCCACCTGCTGGCAAATCTGCCCCACGACAATCTTGCATAAACACTGGTTATGTGCTTAGTGTGATTCAAACTGCCACAACATAATTACTTTCCTATTTCTTTCATACACACGAGAATCATATTAAAATACAAACAACATGCATTTCATCTTTAATAGACGAATTTCAATTCCAATTTGAGCCTATTTTAGTTTTAGTTAACTCCCTGCGGACAACAACCAACTACCACAAACTACTTTTACATTATACATTAGTATAATGTTTAATGTAGTCTTTTTGTATTTTTGGTATAATGTTTCTTTTAGGTGACATTGTCTTAATGCACTACAAAAACATTTAAATAAGATGGTATGGTTTCACTGATAACTGTATTAAAGGTGATGCGTGGGACTTCTGTTCTCTATTCGGGGATATTCCAGAGTTTTACATAACTCAACATAACACAAATCAATACAAGTCATCCATCTGTGCTTCACTGTCACCGTGATTCAGCAAAACTACAGTAGCGCAGCCACTCATATGAGTCATATGTAAAAACCACTGATCACCACAGACCGAGAACATCTTGAAACCTCTTAAAATTATGATCTGCGATTACTTTTAGGATCCATTTCTTCGTCACATAGAAGACCCAGCCTACCACCAGCACACCTCTAGCGCTGTCATTGGATATAATAACACACGCATTGACTAGAAAGAGCTGAAGAAGACACATCCGCGGGAAAGTCGGAAGCATACAACTTCTTTCATACGGGCAGAAACGGGTCTCAGCAGAGCAAGAGGTGAGTTCTTGAATTGTAATTGTGTGCAGTGTAGAGATTGTAAGCTTGTTTTTGTGTTATAATTCATGTTCTCTTTGTCGACATGCACTAGATATGCACTGTATGAATTATGAAAGCCATTCATTTCTAAACGTTAAAAACATTCTTTCTTATGTGCAGCTATATAACTAACAATCATGTTGTTGAGCTTAGGTCATTACATTGTGATTAACGAACGATGCTCAGAAAAAGGATAAAGTTCACATAAGCTGCTTTACCATTTGCATAAAAGCTTAATGTAAATTAATATTATGCCACATTTAATGTATGCGATGCTACTCGCTTTATTATGCAGCCAATATTAAACCAATATTGCTTTACAAACAAAAGACAAAAATCAGATATTGTTTGTGAAATGTTTTCCTCCTCTACAGGGAATTATGGGTGGACAGTTGTCTATTGATGAGAATGTTCATGTGGTTATTGTTGGGGGTGGTTTTGGTGGCATCGCAGCTGCTCAGCACCTCAAACATCACGGCGTACCTTTCATGCTTATCGACAGCTTGGATGCCTTTCATCACAATGTTGCAGCTCTGCGTGCCTCGGTTCAAAATGGTATGTTACAGTTGGCTGCAAAATCTAAGATAAAGCAACTGGATTGATTGCTAGAATAACTGCACAGCTTTGCATATGTTCCTCCAGGTTTTGCCAAGCAGACGTTTATACCATATAAAGAAACGTTTGGGTTGAATTTCCTCCAAGGACGTGTTCAGCAGGTAGTTACAGAAACACAGACCGTTGTGCTTGACAATGGAAAGGTAAGAGCAGAAGAAACCAATACAAAATAAGAGACAAAATGTGAGCTTTCTCGTGTAACATGTACTGACATATATCTTTAGGAAGTACGTTATTCACACCTCATTCTATGCACTGGAACAAATGGACCTTTCCCAGGCAAACACAATTCTGTGGACACCTACCAGTCAGCAATTCAGAAGTATGAGGATTTTGTGAAAGAAGTGAGTCTTTCTTCTCCCGTGCTTCCAGGCTGTAGATTTGGAGATGTTTTACAACTATTTAATGATACTATCTAATTAACAATACAGTCTAAACAGCAAGTCCAGTGTGAATTTATTTTTACAGTTACATTTTCATCTAATGTTGCAGGTCGAGGCAGCAAACACAGTTCTGGTTGTTGGTGGTGGAACCACCGGTGTTGAAATGGCTGCTGAGGTCAAGACAGAATTTCCAAACAAGAAGGTAACTGCCTATACAGCCAAACTTAAAGTCTTGCTATGAACAGTGAGATGTCAGCCTGTGGTGTATGATAACATATTTTACATTACAATCATGGTAATCTAGGTGATTCTGATTCATTCGCGTGGAGACTTGGCTGATCCTGAACTTCTGCCTAGAGTGAAAAAAGAAGCCAAACAAGTGCTGCTGGAAAAGGGGGTGGAGCTGTTGCTAGGTAACACTTCAGTTTGTGACACTGCCTGTTATGGTTGCTTAGCAGCATCTACCTTACGTTCCTTTGTCTCATGTGGGGGATTGCACATCTGTTTGTGCAACTGAAGGAACTACAGTGATACATGGCTGGGACACAGTGTTATCAGATTACAGAAAAAATGTGTTATCAGATTACAGAAAAAATGTGTTATCAGATTACAGAAAAAACTCAGCAGTTTCCTACTCCAACAAAGTTGCTTTTCAAGTGTATTCACTCTGTGGCTTGGTAATTGCTCTGGTGCAGTTATTTCCTGTTAACAAATTCACCTCCTATCTACACAGTATGGAGCTTGTATGTAAACATAGTCAATGTTTGAATAACCCCACAGAGAAACAGTGTCTAAACTTTTCAGGAGAATGGCTTGGCTTTTGCTTTCTTTGCACATCTGCAAAATGTTTTAAACCTAGTTTAAGATGCCCAAAGATGCTTATTATTGTTTGGAAGTTAAAAAGTACTTTAAACCTTTCTTTGTTCCCTCATGTCTCCAACTGCAGAGCAGAAAGTGTCAAACCTTGAAGAGCTGGAACTGAACAAGTGCAGGAGTGGCATGGTGGTCAAGACCAATAAGAACGAGCAGATCACGACCGATTTGGTCATCTGCTGCACAGGAAATAAGATCAACTCTGAAGCCTACCGCTCCAGTCTAAGTGTGTTTTATTTGTAATCAATGGAGATGAGTGAGAAAGTGCAATAATACATGTAATCAATCAATCACATTTGAAAACAACAGAGGTTGACCAAAGTGTTGCACAATATATAAAGAGAAAATCAAAACATGTAACAACAATAATTAGTAAACTTATATAATTATCTATCTATCTATCTATCTATCTATCTATCTATCTATCTATCTATCTGTTATGTGGTTGTTTATTGCTCTCAGAACAACACTATGTATAAGTAACAAACTGAAATTAAGAAGGGGGTGGGGCAGGTAAACACCTCAACCTCAATGATTAGAAAACCCTCATTATTTTTTCATGTGAATAGATGCTCTCTTATAGGTTAGGTTCCCCTATAAGTTACTAGCCTTAGAGAATGTTATATACTTATAATGTGAAATTTAATACCACCCAGTTCATTAACTCGTGGCTGTGCCCTCATGTAATTAATAGATTGGTTAATATTGCAGTCACATAAAGTAACTGAAGGTAACCATTCTGCTCTTCTGTGCTTCAGGTGCGTGTATGGCAGAGAATGGAGCTTTAAAGGTTAACAAGCACCTGCAGGTAGACGGCTTTGACAATGTGTATGCTGTGGGTGACTGTGCCAATGTCAGTGAACCCAAGATGGCCTATCATGCTGGACTTCATGCTGGAGTAGCTGCCACCAATATTATTAACAGTCTGTCTGGAAAAGCTTTGACCTCATACCAGCCAGGTATAAAAAATCAGCCTCTACTTTTGCCTCAGCTGTTTTATTTTGTTCAGTAGAATGGAATAGGTCATTTTGTTCGTTAGAAATAGTTAAACCAAAAATTAAAATCATTTACTCATCCTTGTTCATGTTGTTTTGATCCCACAGTTTTAATTTGTTCAAGAAACACAAAAGAGCATGTTTAAAAGAATATCAAAGGTTTCCTGCTAATTGTGAGGATTATTTGACTGCCAATTGTATCCCTCCAGTCATAAAACAGATTATGTGACAATGAAACACTTTTTAATGATAACTTTATTCCTTTTTTATTCTGGGATAAGTTTACCAATGCATTCTTTTTGGAGCTTAGCAGTGTAAATCTCAACTTTTTTTGCATAAATAACAGAAACTCATTGTTCTGTTGCCAACAAGAAAATTCATCAATATTTTATTCCCTTTTAGGAAATGTGACTATGCTGATTGCGATGGGAAGGAATGATGGTGTAGGCCAGTTTAATGGTTATAAGCTACCTCGCTTTCTGGTCACCAAGGGTAAAAGCCAAGGTCTGCTGCTGTGGAAGAGCTGGAAGGAAATGGGCCAAAAAGCCCCTAATTTGTAGGAGATTATCATTCAATGTTTTTGTTACTCAGAATGTTAACTAAGCTCTGACATCATTCCTCATATGTGTTGAAGAAAATGTTTATTGAAAAGTTTTTAAAGCTAAATGATTTTTACATTCAACATTGTCCTGAAAACACAATGCACTGTATTTATTAAAACCAGTGGAGTTTTTATATTCTAAATATAAATATCATAGTACATTGTTAACACTTTTTAAATATTAATGCAAATGGTAAAAATAAGTTATAACATTAACATTAGTGTTGTTGTTTTTTTCATCCTTTTTCCCAATTCTGTTTATTGGTACTTTTAAGTTTTAACTACTGAAAATACAGTTTTTCTGCACTAGAGGGCAACAATACAGCATAAAACAAATTTCTGTCTCAGTTCAGTTACAGTTAGCTTCAGTGATCTTGGGTCAACAAAGCAAGATGACTTGTTAATGCTGTTTTTTTTTTTTTTACAAAGGTTCACGAAAAAATATTTTTTTAAGGATAACTGACACTTTACGGACAAAGGCAGTCCAATACTGAAAAACCTATAAAGACTGGAATAAGTACTTATAGCACAGTGAAATATGACCAGCCTCTAATAGCCCCACCTATTGTTTTAGCCGTTCTTTAAGTCATTATAAATCTCTGTAGTTAATATCACCACAATGTGTAAAATGTGCTTTCTATTTTACAGTACCTATTCATTAATTTACAGTGCATTCAGAAAGTATTCCCCTTTACTTTTTCAATTTTATGTTGCAGCCTGATATTAGAATTAATTGAATTTATTAATCTACACTTAGTACCCCTTTGCATAAGTATTCAGACCCTTTGCAACAACACTTGAAATTTAGCTCAGGTGCCTCCCATTTTTCTTGATTGTTGCAGAGATATTTGGAGTCCACCAGTGGTAAATTAAATTGATGATTTGGACATGATTTGTAAAGGCACACAACTCTGAAATTAAGGCTTTCATTATTCTTAATGAAAGCCTGGGTCTGATAAATGTGTACTTATAAATGTGATATTCATGAGAAGAAAAAGTGTATTTAATGATTATAGTATTGGGCTGCAACATAAAATTGAAAAGAGTGAAGGGGGTCTGAATACTTTCTCAATGCAATGTTGATGGTCATATTTATATGTGGCATTTAATTTAGCATTATTTATATATAAGCATTTAAAGTTTTTGCTATAATAAATTGATCACTGAAATCAAACATTCTCTGCTTGGACCCTGGGGTTGCTTAATTAGTCTTATTCTGGCTGGGCACATTGCTTGTTTTGGTCTTGTTTTGTCCAATGATGCTTGTTTTTCTAGCAAAGATCTGGCAACCCTGGTGTACTTGGTTATTCCACTGCAAGACAACTGCATTCAACAAGAAACATCCCCAGTAGAGAGCTGGAAACCACCCATAAAGTTTCTTCCATGTTTAAAGCTGAGGATTAGGGAGGCCAATGGCATTTGGTGTGCATGAAACCGCTGCTAAATTATTGTTTAGAAATCAAGGTATTGTGCTCTTTATACTAGGTTACACGTCTTTGCGCGTTGGCCTTGGATACAAGTGGTCTTAAAAGGGCAGTCCCGCCATAAATTATAATTTTGTGAATCGTACGAGTCATGACCCACAGTTTGTGTAGTCTGTGTCGCAGAGGTGTTGGTTTTAGGTTTTATGGCGTGTTCTTCTGCTTAATGTCAACTTTTAACCACTGTTTCTCTTTGTCGACACTGTCTGGTCATGTTTCTCATTTTTTGTCATTATTTTTGAGCACTTTTTGAGATATACCAGCAGGGACTGACATGTATTTAAAGGAACATTTCATCCAAAAAATGGGGAACACCCTAAAAATGATGTTATCTGACAATACTGACAAAATTGAACTACTGTATTTCAAAATGTTACTTTAAAAATGCATGTAAACAGTTCACAGGTGTTTTTTTTCTTTATTTTATATTGCTCATAAATATTTTTGAAAAAACATTTATATTTCATAAAAGAGATCTACAAGGGAAAAAAACATCAATTACAAAAAACAACTTAAAGTACCTTAGAAGATAAGTTCATTTGATCAATTTTATGTGACTTATGACATAATTCAGTTGATCATGATGAATCATGGTTCAGCTGTCATCAATGTCCTGTCAGCTGTAAGTTATAATCTATGAATCATCAATTAAATCATTGTAGAGTTTATTATTAAAAAGTGAGGCTACAGCAGGTTCAGTTTCTAAATTTAAGTAACCACACACACAGGACTGGCGCCACAGACCCCCCTGATGATCGTTCATGGGTTGATGTGCAATACTGCCCACATGTGACTCAGCAAAATATGAGAAATTGTAAATTAAAAATTTATGTAACTTAAAAATGAGGACAGTTTTGATGCACAAATGTCTGTGTATACGAGTGTGATGGGATTGAAACTGTTGCAATATTAGAGTTTTAAGAACATGTAAAATAGCATTTTAACAAAATAGCATTATGTCTGGTCTCTGGTCAGTCAAAAAGCAATGACTGGTATAAGCAGACAGACAATTGAATTGTTTCTGTGTTAGAGGAGACAGGTATAAATGTGCTCATCAATGCTCATCAAATAAAATCTGATGTTTCAGTGAGTAAGTGGAGTCTCAGCTGAGCTGAGTAAGTCCTTTGTGTTCTCTTTGGCTTGTTGTTTAAAAGCATAACAAAGGTTTTCGAAATATAGAGGGAATATGTGGTGGGTGGTGAACGACCAACAGCAGGGCATTCCCTGTTAGAGCTATTCTGACTCTTTTATTTATCCAAAACAATATTTCCCTGTTAACTTAAAGATTAAGTTATACATAAAGATATACATGCAATACCTGTGAAATAATTTGCTAGTAAATATGGCATTTCAAAAAGCATGACTTTCAACTATCTTTGTGGGTCAGTTTATGGTAAATAACATCAGCTTGATCAATCTTGTTTTCTTCCACAAGTCAACTACCAGGCAAACAGGAGCTTCAATATCTGCCCTTCCCCTAAGAATTAAATTAAATGATTTATGAACTAGCTAATTAACAGCACAGTTTTAATCATTAGTCATTTTTATCTTGTTCTAATGCATTTTCCACTGTGATCATTTTCCAGTTGTACTCTGGCTCACTAAGCTAACATCCTTGGAGATGAATGGTGTTTGTGGTGAATTTAATTACTTTGTATACATACTATATGTAATATACATTGTTAAACAATATTTACAACAATTTAAAAACTTGTTTGTTTGGTTGGTCAGTCAACCTGTTAAAGTAAATTAAACATTTCCCAGGGTAATCCTGTCAGTAAGGATGAGTGATTTATGAAGGGCCTCTTTGTGCTCAGTTAAATGTATTATGTCTTATATATTATATTCTAGTGTACATTCTGAATTACTTTAAGAAAGCCCTCATTTATAAAACTTTAAGAAAGCCATCATTTATAAAAATTTATAAATTGTGGTTTCCATTCTTGAGAAACAATTCCCCTCTTTCCGACTCTAATTTCCAGGACAAACAAAGTTTTTAAACAGGCCAACCTTGTTCCCAGCATTCAGGGAAAAAGAGAACAGTGGGTTGATTCAGATTTTTGCCAACTCTATTAATACAGTCACGAGACAGCAAGATTACATTTCATCAGTTACCTATTTACCCATGCATATTTATGATGTCATTTAAGTGTGAAAATATATATCAGCACCAAAGTCACATGGTTTCCTCTGAGAACAGCCTGAGTAAACTAAGGCTGTGATCCAGCCATAAGGTCAAGGCCACAGGTCATTATGGACATTAAAACACAAACAGTTCAATAGATAACATGATGTAAATAAGTAAGTATACACTAAAGAGTGTCCCACAAACCTCTGTGTGTGAAAGTACTTTCTTACGATTTGGATTTAGAATCAGCACGACTCTTGGCCTGTTTAACAGATGGTCTCCTGCAGTGTGTGCTGCATCCTCTCAGTGCTTCCTGCAGAAGATGCAGAATCTGCAAAAACACAGCATCAAACAAATGCAGTAATAGAGTATCAGTTTCATGTAGAAACTGCAGAAGGTACAGGATCAGGACTGCTAGTGCACTGGACATGAAGACAACTGCACGATACTGTCTGAATACAGAAATACATCTGCAGAATCTAGTACAGCAAATTCATCAGTTAGGAAAGTAGCGCAAAACGACATCGAATAGTTTGAAGGTTGATTTAATTGTGAGACAGCAGACACATCATTCACTTTAAAAGATGGATTTCTAAATTCTCTACATAGAGACTTCATCCATGGTAACATAATTAAGGATTACATTGGGATTAATTGCTAATTAAGGATTAATTGCTGATGTTTCTATGATAACTGTTAGTACTTTTTAGTTCACAGTTTCCCTGCATATATCATAATAATATATAGCGTGACTGTGTGATTTGTCTAGCAATACTTTATAAGTCTGTATCTAACAATTAACACAACGAATCTTGTGATGTTGCTAACATCAATACCATAAACAAAAATACTTCCTCTTCTCCGCAGTTTTAATATCTTTGAAATATAAATGCTTAAAAATTACATTTTTGTTCAGTTTGGAATTAAATCAGTTTCAGGTACATGATGTTTTTTAAAGATTAAAAATGTTTTGAGAGATTGAATTTTGAGGTCCCAAAAACTCTAGGCATTATTATTACTTCGTAAAAAAAGTAACTTCTTTTTTTGAAAAAAACTCCCCTATATGTAGAGGTCCAAAACACTTTATGGCATCTTAAGGCTTCTGTACAGTGGAACTAGTCTACAGTTTAATTGGCTAATTTACTCATAAATGAACATTCTGTCATAATCTACTCACCCTAATGTCATTCCAAACCCATATGACTTTCCTGCGTGGGACACAAGAGGAGACAATCTGAGGAATGTTGCTCTTTTTCTATGAAAGGGAATAGTAACTGAAGCTGTTGATCACTAACATTCTGTTTTAACAAAATATATGGCACTAGATTTGTAACAACAAATTCATGCTAGTGTACAGTATATAAATCATGTGGAGGATGAATTATCTTACTTACACTTTACTGAATATGTGGCACATAATGGAGGAAGATGATGGTCAGCCTTGGGACTCTTGGCAGAGGAGTGAAGGCAAAGATGGTGGCCAGGCACACACTGTTTTTCTCAAGTACCTAAATTGATTTTGGTGTGCAGTTTCTTGGGCAGCAGCCAGGGGCTAATGCAGTATCTTCCTGCCACTCCCTGTCTGAAATGCTGACATAAAGAGACATGGACATATGTGCTGCATTTTAAACAGAAAGATTATTTTGTTTACAAGGATTCATAAAAAAAGGCTGCCTTCATAGATGCACAGGGAACATCTAAAGTTTATATGAAGCATTATTTGAAACATATAACATGTATTCACTTTTAAGACTAGTAAGTTCTTAAGTATGTTTTGTCAGTATTAACCTTGCCTCAGGCACTGCTTCTAAACAAATGGGACATTTGTTGATGAGTATATATAAGAATAAAGATCTCTAATGGATGTTGAAGCATAGTTCACATACTTGTAAACTTACAGCCTTGAAAGTGTTTGATAAAAAATCATATCAAGTTCCTATAAAAGGAGTTTATATTGAGGTATCTGACTCAAGGAAACTGAAAACCCAGTCATTTCAAGCAAGAAGAAAGATTATCTTTAAATTAATTTCATCATATCTTTATGACACAAAATCAGACTACTGTAAGATCAAACAATGCCATCCTCAATATTTGAGTTTGTGTTATTTGTTTGGTCCACAAAAGCCATGAAATATTAATGGTGTATTTTATTGTCGCACTCTAGCGCAGTAGACTGCTATCAGGTTGACGTCACGGTCTGGTCTGAGATCACTTTTTATTCTTAGGTCTGAGATGATAAATCATTTAGCCAGGCTCTAAGTGGCCATCTTCAGAAAGAGAGGGAGGCAGGCAGAAACAGGGAGACATTCCCATAAATGATTCTCACACCTCTGTCTGACAAACCACAAAACCTCACAGAAGTTATGAAATGTGAGACATCTCAGCTACATAGTGTATCTTAAACACATTAGCTGCTCCTCTTATGGCAGTGTATAGTCACCTGACTGATAGCACCCTCAATGTCCCCTTCTCACCCAGCACACATGAAAACATGCACTGTGATGGCAAATCCAATTACGTCTCTCTGCCGCATGCTATAAAGGTGGAACGCTTTCTGTTGTCCAAGACCAATCAGCTGTTTGACCGTCCGGGGCGTCCTTGCAGTGATTGGTCAAAGTGATGAGGAGGGTGGAGTGGGGCAGCCAAGAAGGCGGGATTTGCATTCAGGACAGCCCCGTCCCAAGTCAGCCATACCCCCTTTAATTATTTTAGTGTGCTGCACGAAAGACTGTTTATTCTTCAAGAGAAGAGAGTGCAAACTCCTTAGTACTAGGACCTAGCGTGGATGGAGCAAGACATCTCTATCTTCCCCTCCCCCGAGTGCAAAGTTAGAGGTGACTTTGTTCCTGTACACCAGCTCAGACTCTCATTCTCTGACTTTGTCTGCGTCTGGAGCAATTGAGGAAAAGCAGCAGCAGCAGGTTTTTAGTCTCGGAGGAAGAGGAGACGAGGCTGCCTGAACTGAGCAGTGATATTTGGGCAGGACGTAAGCAGGCACCAACTCTGACAGCGTGCAAAAGAGACCCAGACGATAGCCATCATGTGTGACTGTTTTCACCTGGCATTTCCCAACTGGCACGCATCAGCCGCTGGTGGGCATCCTTCTTTATTTTGCTCTCGTCTCTCTAGCTTTTCAATACCTCTCTCTCCCTCTCTCTCTCTCTCTCTCGGTCTCACTCTGCATGCGTAGTGCTTGCTATTTTTATCTCCACACAGCAGTACTGGCAGAACAATATAATCTTGCAGTTAGGTTGTGTACGTGTGTGTTAAGGGGAGACTAGTGCTGAGCTTGTTGACAAGCATCACTGCATTTCTCTGCTGAGATGACGCTGCACTGTGTTGTGTTCTGGGTGTGTCTGCAGTAAAGTGGGTGTGGTTATGATCTTGTAGGTGTGTCAACAGAGCATCTGCAGTCTTGACTGTTTGTTTACAGTATTGAGAGTGTATTTACAGAGAATTTTAGGAATTTTAAATTTGGATATTATTAAGACACAGGATAGCCTGAGACTATCCTTGCAGAAATGTCTGTGTATTTGCCTCTTACAACAAACAACATTTTAGGTGATCATTTTATCTAATAATCTTATTAATAAATATACTAATAAATAAATAAATAACATTTATACTACTTAAACAGAATATATTTTAGTTTAAAAATCTGAATATATTTGGTTAAAAATCTTTGTTTTGTTTGTTATGATGCCTAAATTTAATGAAATCCTGACAAGGTACTTCAGTGACTGACAATAAATTTGTTCCACCACAAACGTGTAAAGATGTGATGTCACATTTGGCTTAATTATCCAAAGATTTAAAATCCAACTAACCTGTGACCCAAACAGGTCATACTGCTAACATGTCTCATTTAACTGGTGTTTATTCTCCTTGGCCTTGAGATAAACTTTAAACTTTTAAGTTTGAACTAATACATGATACAATTTCGAAAACAGCTGCACAATAACTTAATTACTAGAACTGACAATAACATAAAGTGAAATGTTTTACCCATAATCGAAATGTGACCTCTGCATTTAACCCATCCCTAGCGAGGAGTGAACACACACTAAAAGTCATGAACACACACACAGAGCAGTGGGCAGCTATCACTGCAGCGCCCGGGGAGTAATCGGGGGTTAGGTGCCTTTCTCAAGGGCACTTTAGTTGCTACCTGCCGGCGCTGGAATCAAACCAGCAACCTACTGATTACAAGCCCGACTCACTAACCAGTAGACCACAACTGTCCCAGTAGGCCACAACTTTTTAAAATTATTATAAAAATAATTTAAGCAGATGAGATTTTGTGCTACAGTTTTAAATAGATACAAACTTGAGACTGCTGCAATATTCCCATGTACTTGTATGATTGTATGTTTACATGAAATCCAAATCTGTAGTCTAATTAATTACTACATTGCAACATCATCATTTTGCCAGAACGAAATATAAAAGCTACATTCTGCTATGGGGCACAGCTTAAGGTCTTTGTAAGCTCGTGAGGTTGGATAATTGCCAGAAAACAGTGACAGACAGCAATGAAAAGCAAGATGTAAAGAAGGAATCTTCATAGAGAAAGAATACTTTGAATTGAAAGCATACAGGTATCAAAATGCCATCCCATCATGCCTAAAACAATTTCAAAGCATTTTTACAGTGATCTTGTAATCACAGCTGCCTTATTTTTACTGTACATCAAAATAATTCTTATTTTTACAGTTTCTTCCTTATAAAGAAAAATTTAATTTATGCATAGACATTCTAACAAGAACTCAACGCAAACAACATCTATACTTCATCCAAATATATGACCACTGCAAGACTGAGAGACAGGGATAGAGAGAGAGTGAGAGAGCCTCTTAAAATATCACTGCATCAGCAGAGAAAGACCATATAGCACACATTGATTATATCCACTTAGAGCCCATTCCTCAAAATCAGCCATAATTCTCAGCCTCTCGCTAATGTCCTCCTGCTAATAAATAAAGTATGAAGTTGAGAGTGTTTGTGGTTTACTGTATGTGGCAAGCTGGGGTGGAGCATTCCTGAAAAAGCAAACATTAAGAGAGGGTTTTGTGTGTTCACATACCATACCTAACTATATCTGACCCGTGTTTATGAAATTCTAATACAGTACCTCACATGTACAGACATATATAATCCATTCCGATTCTATGGTCCTCACCTTCACCCTGCATGATGCTGTGATTCCATCCCTTTTTTTGTACAAATGCAATGCTGTTTTGTAACCCAGAAAAATCAAAACAGGATGATTAGCTTCCTGGCACATAAATGTATCAATTAATGTTCCTGATTGATTGGAAACATGAGGGAACTTGGTCCCATGTTCTTATTATGGAGTTAAATCAAATTTTTAGTTTATTTACCCCTCCGTCACTAAAATTTAATTATATTTTGAATACAAGTCACCCCACTTGACTCTGAAAGGGACTTGTGTATGATGTTATCAGTGCAGGCCAGAATTAATGTGGCTGCTCCATGTAACATGCTGAGCAGCTAATTAACCATATTAGTGTGACGATGAGCAGAGCTCTGGATCCTCCCAGGTGGCCACTAGGGCAGAAAACAAGCTCTAATGCCTGTAATCTTGCTCATGGGTTGTGTGCTCACATACTGGATCAGCAATTGGGAAATTCCAGGATTAGCAGAATTTATAGTGTTATTCAAACCTGTCGTAACCTTCTATGACTAACTGATTTTGAAAGACAAAAATTACACCCACAATTGCTAAACTTAATTGTTGCAGTTT
>JAZGTK010006051.1:0-21408 GCA_036877625.1 Ambastaia sidthimunki
AGACAGAGAGAGATGCAGAAAGTGAGACAGAATGAGGGAGAGAGAGACAGAGAGAGATGCAGAAAGTGAGACAGAATGAGGGAGAGAGAGACAGAGAGAGATGCAGAAAGTGAGACAGAATGAGGGAGAGGCTGTTTGGAAACAGAAACTGATTGATTTGAGTCTGTACCAGTGATTTCTGTTATGTGTGCTGTATGATGATGGCAGAGATGTCCAGGGTGTTTGTTTAGGGTGGGGTTTATTTAGGTGGGAGTCATTTATAAAGCTGAGAGTGGCGGAGTAAAAGGCTGGGCCATCATTTTAAGATCTGTGAGCGTCAGAGTAGTGCAAGATGAATTATTAATAAGATATATGATGAATATTTCCTCAGCGAGATGCCTGGGGTTCACAGAAACGCTGACCAAGGCGACTTGTAATGGAAATATTAGATTTTGCATTAACTTATGAATTAAATGGCATGAGAGTGGGTCTTGCCTCATTAGTTGCGTCTGTTAGCATTTCTAAATACATTATTTTTTATAAAGCTGCAATCTGTAGCTTGTTTGGGTTAAACATAAACAAAAATCAGTTATTGAGCAAGAACATGACAGATCAGTGTTCAACACAATCTCCTTACCCTGATTCACAACAGTAAGTTTATAATAGTGATTTATAATTTAAGCTGTCAGGTCAGATTTCACAGGAAATGTCAGTTTGCCTTCAACATACGTAAAGAAACACACAAAAAGTAAGCTGCAGTTTTGTGTTTCAAACAGAGATGGCGGTAGAGAGCTGATATATTCAAAAGGGGGAAACTGAAACATGGAGTTGTCCTTAAATATAATTCATATTAAAGTGCATCTCTATTTTTTGGCTAGTTTGGCTCTAGTTGTATTTGCATGGCTACCTAATTCCTCAGAAATGATGTTCACATTGGTTTGTTTGAGGCCCGTCATGTTTATGCGGCAGGACTCATATCTGTTTGTCTAATGACTTCACCTAATTGCATTAAGCGGATCTCCTCTGCCAGGGGACCTACTTAAACCAGTTGATGTGTTTAGATGTGACTGAATTATAAAACTAGTCAACTACAGGACTCATTCCCTCTTCCTGCTTGACCTACTTACTTAAAATAGGTCTGCTGCCGACTTCCAGAACTAGCAATAGAGTGTTTTTACCGCAAGGTTTCCTATGTTTTGATCATAATACTGAAGACGCATAACCCAGCTAGCATGTAACATCCTCAGAAGGTTGGCTAATGTTCTCTGAAAGTTCTCCTAACATAGATGATTTTTTTTAACATTATATATCATATATATATTAAAAACATGACTCCTAAATAGTTGGCGGAGCATTTTAAAATTGTTACAGAATTAGAATTTTTTTTAAATAATGTTCTTATAACCAAGCAATTATGTTAGAACAACGTTTAAGCAACTGGACGTTTTGAACATTTTTAGAATGATCAAAATGACATTTTTAACATTTTTGTTATTTAATGGAAATGTTAGAAAAATGTTTTTAAAACCTAAAATTGTTAGCTGGAAAGAGTCACGCTACAACCTAAAAGCTTGTTGGATTTCTTCTAACTCACGCTACTTGCTAAATATAAAAAGTAAAAATAATGCATAGGCCTGTGTTTCTTCTAATCAGTTTCAGTGAGAAAATCTGTTGTATGATGTTCAACACATTGATGTATAAACAAAACATTGGCGTGTAAATTCTGTGGTACAGAACATAATCATCAGTATACGCCAGACTGAACTGTGATTGGTCGGTTGGAATGGTGGCCTTCCTGTGGGCGGTTCTTGGCCAGAATACTAATAAGTTGTGTTGATATTCATGAGTCAGACTATGCAGGAGTTTAAATGCTACAGACGGAGTGGAAGTTCTAGAGACTGGTGGATTTGGACTCTTGAAGAATGCATGCATTAACAAACAGTGTTGGCTCATTCTTTTGAGATCTTACTGCACAGATTAGAAGTGTCTCTCTGCTCTATATATACTGCTGGAAATCATTTGTCTGGAATAAGTTACGCAGTTTTACAAATGTAATGCGTTTCTTTGAGTGTTAAGAAAGCTTGTAATGTGAAAAGCAGCTTAACTTTTCTGACACTTGAAATACCAGCTATAGAAATATAAATAAAAGCCCATCAATAATAAATCCTTGTGTTTGGGCTCCAGAGTTTTTAGACATTGCAGCAAAGAAAATGAATTAAATTAATTGGCAGAAATTACAGGTTTGCACTTTGGTAACTTTTTCCGCAGTATAACGATTTAACATTCTTTATTAGAAAGCAATGAACGGTACTTATGATGAATGTGTTAGAATGATAAACACAGTGGCCTGGAAAGGTTAATTCAACAAAAAGCAGACAGGTCTCTCTCCTTATGGTGACCAATATGTTGAGATGGTCAGATGAATACTGCTCACTTTGTAATATTTATTTGGCTTAAATTTATATATATAGTCTGTGATTGGGGTCAGAGTCTGCAAAAAGTTAATAATTCAAACAAATTCCAAAAAATGTGTTTTTAATTTAGTAGTGCCCTGAAGAAGCTGTTTTATTGTGTTTCTGTAGCTCAATAGGTGAAGTACTGTGTTAACAGCGCAAAGGTTGTGGGTCGATAACCAGGGAAAACACTAAATTCGTATAACTTGAATAGACTGTAAGTTGCTTTGGTAAAAAGTGTCTTGCTGTTTACACAAGACAGAATAATAATTGAAAAGTAATTTACTTATAGAATCCAGTTCAAACATACATAAATTCATACCGGTGTTGCTGTGTCATTTTGTGAGATTTGTGTGTTTATATTTTTCAGGGAAATAAACCTGTGAATAAATTCCTTATATAAGCCAGAAGAAGAGAGTCAGTTAGCAGCTAATGATTAGCCACTTCACCTTTAACCTCATCCACAGATGACCACATTCACAAATAACGTCTTACTCAAAACATAAGATTGTTTATATTGAGAGCTGTTTGACTTCTCACAACCCGCAAAATAAAGACTGAAATGGCCCCATTTTACGTCCTTCAACTCAGGCAGAGTTTTAATACATTCTAATTAGATTAAGAGAGGCCGTTTCCAAGGACACAAAGATGACTGAAAAAACCTGCCGCGGTTTTACACAGATTTGCTCCTCTGCATGTTAGAGACTGTAGCCAATGTGAGCTGTTTAAGATGAAACAAATGGCCATATCCAATCATGCAAAAAAACAGTATTGATTTTCTAATGATCTGAAGACTGTGCAGTGAGGAGAAAACACAAAGAAAATGAGTGTGAAGCTGTATGCATGCAATCAATCTTTTGGCCTAATACCACCTTGTCTTGAGTAAAGGTGACCATCGCTGATGCCAGAGATACAGCAGATAATTAGACCTGACACGTTCACACCATTAGCAGTTATGCTGTGTTCTGAGTTAAGTGTTTACACTCCTCAGGTCTGCCTTTTATATGACAGTATCATATATGTCTTAATATATGAGAAAATATATAATCTATATGGAAATATATATATATATATTCAGTTCTTTTTGTTTTTTATAGATGCATGTGGGTTGAGTTTTTTACCACAATATGACTAGGGGGTGATTTTTAAATAATTCCTGTGTTTTGGTTTGAACAGATGTTGCTCTTTCTGCCCCAGGTGATGTGCACATACTTTGGAAAGAAAAACTGACAGTTTATTAGGAAATATTGCAATATTGTTTCTTCCTTTTCTCTAATCAAATTGTTTTCTTGGAAATGTTATTTTAATTGGTAAAGCTTTAATTGATATATTTAATTATTTTAGTGTATTGTAATATTTCTTTAATGAACAATTAAAGAAATAACTTTTTTATGATGTCATCCAGCAGGAAGTGACATCATTATGGTGAAAAGACAGCACAAACATCAGTAAGCTTTTATGAATTCTGTCATATTTTGTCATACTTATCGGTTTGCTGCAGATAGAAAAAGGTCAAAATTAAGTAGACATCCTCACGTAAGCTAACACTCAATCCCTGGCTAAGCGATGGCTAGCTTTAGCTCTTTATTTCCATCCTGTTATATATCCTGTTAAATCCTTTCCATTTAATAAGTGCCGGAGCTGTCTGAGCAGAACATGTTTCTGAAAGTCCAGCAAGAAAAAAATACTTCAGATACTTTCAGAACTTGTAACAGAAATTCATTTCTTCTCACAAGTTACAGATGTCAAAAGGCAACTGCATACGGCCGATGTTGTGCTGACGTTCTTTAATGTGAAAATCACAGGTGCTTTTCTGCATCCTCTTTTTTTTACACACACATTTCTTTAGTCTGCTCAGCGTGGGCTTTGAGAGACCCTCGGACAGGGTCTCTGGGAGTAATGCAGGCTGGTTGACAGAAGGTCACTCGGGCTATTCAAGAACAGTTATTGCGGATCTGGGGAGTGGATGGGTCTAAAAGGCTCTTCCAGTTTTTGCTCTCTGTGGAGTCTCTCACGCTGCTGCACGGCTGCACTGCACGGCTGCCTGCGAGAGAACAGCAGACATTGTGCAGTCAGATAATGCACGTCAAGCTTATTTAATGTTGCAGTGGATGACGCTGATGTGAAACTGACTGTTCATCATAACCTTTAACTTCAATAATTCACAGCAAATATTAAAAATATTATTATAAATATTCAAATAAAATATTTTTTATATTATATATATGATATATATAAATATATATATATATTTTTTTATATATTTTTTAAAATGTTAAGAATGATTTTTAAGTATTTTGGTGAGGTTTTATCTTCTTGGTGTTTCCATTTGCATGATAAAATAAAATTCCAGGACAGAATTCCAGTTCACATTTGTCCTTTACAGAGAAGGCAATCCCACAATGCATTACAAATCCAAGATGGCGATCGAAGCGAGAGAGATGTTGATTATAGTTTAATTTTTAGTTTTTAATTTTTAGTTTCTTACCAAATATTTATTTGTTAACGGAATTGTGACTCAAACCTTGTTCATGAAGCTGTTGTCTAGGTCACTTATGTTTCATTTAGTACTGGCCCAGCTAACAATATTAGGTTGTAAGAATGTTTCTGTAACGCTTCCGTTAATTTTTTAATTTCGTTACATTTTAAAAATGTTCCACTAACTACTTCAGAATAACATTTTTCATATGATATATAACATTCTGCTACAGTTACTGCAGGAAGGTTTTTGAGAGAACTTTGAGAGAACTTTGGAAGAAAACGCTTTGAGACTGTTAGCTGGGGGGTGTTTTGGAGTGACTCCAGATTCGATCCATTTTTCATGCTGTGTCAAAACACGTCAGCGTGAAGTGTGTTGAATGAGAAGCTCCGAACATTTCACTAAGTGAACGTGACCAGCTGATAGTGTTGGCCGCTTAATTGCGCACATTAACGAGGCTTAACTTTGCGACGGTGGGCGTCGGCGACGTGCACATTAAGGAACAATTAATTTCCAATATCGCTGTTATTCTTGGCTGCCTCTGTGGCTCTTCAGAACAAGGAGTCCATCATTGATAAGCCATTTCATGCTTCATTTACATGAGCAGCGCTAACAGCGGCCCTGGACCGAGCGCCGGGAGGGACGCTCACAAAACAATTAACAGTAAAGTTTTCCCTTATTTCTGCATATTCATCACTGGACTGTCACATTTATTTTGTATTGCAAACTTTAGAAAATGGTTCAGGTCCACAGATATCAATAAACACAGCATTGTAACTTATCTGACCATCATCTTGAAAAGTCGTTCACTTTTTTATTGCTATTGTTAGTAAAATAGGTTCAGTCTCCTGTTACCTTATTTGTAAATCGTAGAAATCCATCCTAGAAAATTTACAAGCCATGGAATTAATATTTCATGTGCTGCTGATTCCTGTGAGGTGTGTGTGTTTGTTCGTGTGAGTTGTGTGTGTGTTTGTTTGTTCAAGTGAGGTGTGTGTGTCTGTGTGTGTGAAGTGTGTGTGTAAGAGTGTGTGTTTGTCTGTTTGTGTGAAGTGTGTGTGTAAGAGTGTGTGTTTGTCTGTTTGTGTGAGGTGCGTGTGTAAGAGTTTGTGTTTTGTGTGAGGTGTGTGTGTGTTTTTGTGATGTTACTGAGAGCAGTACTGATAGAATTTTAATAACTCTCGAGTATTGCTGCATTCGGCTGCATGACAACATAAGTCACTTTGTGTCTATCCTTATAGACACATATACACACATCCCTGAAATATCTGCGCTGTTAACTCTGTTTCTTCTGTGCTGCATTCTGCTGCTCAATGCAACATTCTGTGTTACTGCAGGACAGACAGGCATGCGATTTCTGCAGTGTGTCATGTAGCTTTTTTGTTGCATGGGCCCCAGTGTCAGTTTCAAAAAAACTCTTGAACTGTGTGTAAATCACGTTATAGTTTTGATTTAGCATCAGGAATAAGGTTCTAATCTCATATAACCTTTTTAATTTAACCAAGCAAAACTGATGAAGCATTTGACATAAGTTATTGGTTTTTGGCACTTATCAGTAATATAATAATAGTATTATTATTATAATATTTACCTATAGTCTTCATGCAAATATAATGCATATATGATGAAAATGATACAACCTTAATTTCTTAAATCTGTTTTGGCATTGATTGGAACAGTTTGGGTTTAAATACTTTAAATGTTTAAACTCGTTATATCGTCCTCATATTTCCTGCAGGAGTTTTATAGATTGTTAGTAGCACCTTTCAGACAAACACTGTATTTTAATCAAAGCAGCCGTGTGGCTGAATTAAGCCGTTTTCTCTTTAAAAGGATGGCAGTCCAACATTATTATCTATTGCCGTTCTGTGTTGTTTTTTAGTCTCATTGTTTATTTATTTGCTAATGGAGGTAATGATCTGAAAACACGCTGTGACACACGCTGCTTTTAATGTCGCTGCTTTTAATTGGCATAAAGATTGAAAATGAATCTGTTGTTTCCAGCAGTAATATTGGTAATAATTCTAATGTTAACTTGCCATTCGTTTCTTTCCACCAAATAAATATTAACCAAAACATGACGGAGGTCATCAGGGTGCAATATCATCTGCAAAATTAGACATGCATTTCTTAATAAGGCTACAAAACAATAAATGCCACAAATAATGATCTTTTTGATTGTATTCAAATTCATTGCATTTTAAAATGTAATTGCCTCATAACAAGCTTTTCCTTCACTAAACAATTAAAATAAAGAGTTTCTGCTTTGCAGTTTGTTGAGTCCAAAAGAAAAGTTAAAAAAAGTGAACAAAAAATAAAGTATGAAAATAAATGTTAAAACAGGAAGACTATTTTTTAACACATTGCTGCTGGAAACATGTTTTTACCATTGTATTAAAAAATAAAGTTTTTAAAGTTTTTTTTATAAGGTTTATAAAGTTTTTTTTAATTAAGGGATTACTCCTGTTAATAGCAGTAACACTATAGTATAGGGATCAATTCACACTTGTTGCTTGTTGTCTGTCTGTCTGTCTGTCTGTCTATCTATCTGTTTGCATACTGCATGGTCTAATTACACTCTCTTTCCCTATATATATACTCTCTCTCTTTATATATACGTGTGTGTGTGTGTATGTGTGTGTGTGTGTGTATATATATACATACATATATACAGTATGAAGGCAGAGAGAGAGTGTACAGTATGCTCAATTAGAGCGAGCAGTATGCACATTAAGACATTATAATCCATTATAATCCCCCATGGTGGGACAGACATTAAGAATGGGCGAGACACAGCAGCATTCTTTATGTTGAAAGCCTTAATAATGGGAAAGATGTATTGCTTTGGCTTTACTGTACAAATGGGACAGGTTTCAGGTGAGAGATTGTTTAAATGTTACACCTCGAAACACCGAGAACAATTTCAATGAGTTAATTCTGCTATTTATCAAGTAAGGTTTTAAAGAAACATTAAGGTCGTTGCTGTGAGATGAACGTGTTTTTTTTAGCAGTGATAAAGCAAACCATTTTCCTTTCCAGACAAAAGTTTGGTGACCTTTTTTATCCTTAAATGTGACGTCATTCGCTCTAATGAATCTGCATCAATATAGTCCAGCATTATTATGGCAGGGGAAGATCTTGCGCCTGTCTTCTCGATGTTCTTTGCCCTTGTCCCCTGCGTCTCTTTGAATTATAAATTGACTAAAGCGTATTTGCCTTAACTTGAGTTTTATCATCCAGCCGAGGCAAATCTGGCACTGGACTTCTTCCTCATGGCTGCCTCCTGCACATGACGGAACGTTCTCCAACTCTTTCAGAACGGGACGAGAGTCGGCATGCGTTGAATTTTCCGCTGTAATGCGAGTGACAGGCGCAGGGCTGCGGTGAGAATTATGGGAGTTCCATCAGTCAGACTTGAGAATTGTGCTCTCAGAATAGTGTGTGGCCATTACAGGGGTCTTTTTCTGGGTACGAGAGCCATTAAAGGGGGGCTTTCTGTCAGACCACTCTGTAGTCGCTCGTCAGCTCTGTGTCTTTTTCTCTCTTAGCAACTGCATCTCAAGGTCTCTGCAGCCGGGTGTGTTCATAATTCAAAGACTCGAGGGATGCTACTGATTTCCTGAAAAGCCAGCGTTAAAGGTGCAAAAAAAACGTGGCATGTTTTGCACACGACAGATGCGGTGCTTGGCGTGACTCTGTGCACTTGGCGGTGGCCGGTACAGGAATTTTAAGGGCTTGAAATGGTTGATTGGCTGCTGGCTAATGCCAAGATCCTTCAGCCTTCTCCTCAAATTCCAGGAAGTTACAGGAGAAGACAACACAAGTTCCTTGATGTGTCAATCATTAGATCTGTTTGTGCGAAGGAAACTCATTAGTAATTCTGTAGGGGTCCCCAAAGCTTCTAAAGAGAACATGTTTTCCTAGCGAACATGCAGAGAAAGTGGATGCTGTGAAATAGATGCACATGATAGTTAAATCAATTCAAATGTGTCTGTTTAATACGTCTTCAGCCATCCTGTAGGCAGGATATAGGTACAGGCATGTGAGTTCGTGAGTTATGCGGGCCAGGCAGCTGACCAGAAATTTATGCATGGACTTTTGTGTAGATCGATGGCGAATTAAGTAAGCTATTACGTTAAATGGTGCATGCATGCTTGACTCTTGTTGCCGGTAGGTGTTTGCTAATTGTGCAGATAAAAGTTAAATCTATCAATTACTCCTGATATCTCATCTGTTCATCTAGACAATAATGCCACATAATCCAATCGTTTAACAGCAAGAAACGCTTCACATCATGTGTGCAGCCATTTTCTCTGTTACGCCTTCAGTTACATTGTTTGCAATTCAGTTCTCCAAATATTCTATTATTGATCATTTAGCAGAATCTTTAATCTGTTCTCACCAGGGAGTCCATCTTGCAAACATTCACACGTCTTAGATATTAGCAGGTTGTCGCAACATTCGTGCAGTGCGTTTGGAGAGCGTGCTGTAGTATGAGTTCATCACCTTTGTTGTGTTTGCAGATAGTGAGTCGCATCTGATTGTGTGGGATGTTCTGAAACGGTGGGTTGCTGTTTGAGCCCACACCTCACAAACGGTTACCCACAATGCACCTCAGTCTGCATCTCAGTTGCTAATGGAGAAAATGCGCAGTGGCATTGACAAACAAGAGCGTTAAAGTGGCGATTTATTATGCAGTAAGAATAGCATGTTTTCCAGCCTGAACCAACCTCACGAAGACCTAAATCTTGCCTGTTGTCTGCAGTAAAGATTAAAACGAGTTTGTGGATGTTATTGATATTGACTTTATTAGCTATCCTGACCACACATGGCAGAAACTTTAAGAATACTATAAAACTCAGAATGCTTAAGATTTGACGTGCATTGTGTAATCTGACAAATGCTACTTTTTATGATTTTCTATTATAATTTTCACGTTACATAAGATATAATTTATGCTTCTCGCTATTATAATCGTCTTAATATTTTGCTCTTTGCAATCTGTAGCATTAGCACGCTGATCTCGTAAGCTCAGTCGCTCGGCATCAATAACTGCAGGAACACAATGCATGCAGCCTATCAAGACAAGAAAAACTGTTCAATGCGGCTCAGTGGGAGAAGATCTGAAACAGCTTTACTTTTAAAATAGCCACTTTACTGCAATACATAGTAGTGAAGAAAACAGTAAAGAAAATAGATAATGATGTGACGGCAGCTATGAGAAACAGACCTGTTGTTGATGGAAAGATGTTCTTGGTTTTTCAATGCCACTGTTTGTGATTGTGTGTGCTGTCATTCATTATCACTCTGTAGTGAACATCTCAAGGCAGTAGTTCATGTAAAGCACAGTTACCAACAGCTGTATAGCATCAAAACACTCCTTTTTGCTCTTACATATATGCAAGTCCTATATATAGATATATAATTGAGAGTGAAAGTGGATGGAATGAAACTGTATCTAATAGCTTATTTCTTGGTAACATTTTACAATAAAAAAGTTCTGTTCATTAATATTAAATGCATTAAATAACAATGTAGAATGTGTTCATTGTTTGTTAATGTTACTTCATTGTGCATTAACTCATGTTAACAGATGCAGCTTTTGATTTAAAAAATTATTTTAAACTAAGAATAAAATAAATGAAAGTCAAATGTTGTATAACCAACAAAAATGTATAACCAACACTAATGTTAACAAATGGAAATTAAATATAAAGTTTATCAATATATCGATACATGTAATATGGTAATATGATGGTGCATATTAGTAATTGGATAAAAGTGAGAATTTTATATCTTTATACATTAATGTTATCATGTCATTTGCATATAATGCCGCACTCCATTGCGCTTTCATGAGCTGCGTCTCTTATAAAAGTGACTGATTTATTTTGTGTGAATGTTTTAGGCACATAAGTGAAGAAAAAATGAAAATAGTGAAAGGCTCGTATTTGCGCAGAAGCTTATTGCCTCTTTGACGTGCATTAGGCTGTAAGTACCGGTGGGCTGAATTCAAATGCACTTGTTTATTTTGTCAGAGAAACAGAATCGGGCCATTGGGCGGTCTGTGTGTGTGTGTGTGTGTGTGTGTGTGTGTTTAAGATCATGCGTGTCTTTCTCTCAGCGGCTCTGTGTATTGCATAGATAACATGAGAGCGCCATCTAGGTAACTGTATGTGGTACTGCAAGATGAGCTCATTGTGAATTCATGGGCAGGTGTGCATCTCTACTGTATGTGACACAAACACAACAGTACTTTTACTGCAATTACATTTTCAAAAGTTGTATTTTTATTTATTCCTCTTTTTAAACAAGTTTTGTGTTACAGAAATTCTGACCATTTAAGAAACTATTTACTAACATAAGTGAATGCGTCTGGTATCATAAACTAACAGTAAACTATATTTTTCTGCCGCATTTGCTAATCTTGATTAATATATTTATGGTTAAGGTTAATTTATGAATAAACTTTTGTAATTATGCCTTAATGTTAACATGTAACCGATGTTGAAACACACAAACTGCTTTGGTTTAGTAATCTGCTGTTAACCACCAGCCACAGATGGGTGAGTTTAGGGCATTTTACTGCCTCCCTGCTGAGATTGTGTGTGTGTGTGTGTGTGACTCATTGGTCATGAGTGATATAAAATGATTCGACTGTAAGCTGAGTGTAGGACATACTCAGACCTGATATTGAAAATGTAAAAGTCAGTGAGCCATGAAACAGGGTATATCTTATACGTCACTCTGGCCCAAATCATTATAATGTCCAGTGTCCTGTATAAAATTGGAGTTAAGGGGGGTGCAGCATTCTGTAAAAGAGGCTTTAACAATTACATGGTCGATGCATCAGATTATGATGATACACTTTTCTGAAATTGATGTTACTTGTAAATCTGTTTTTTTTTAAAAATCATTTCACAAAAAACAACAGAGCACACACACACAGAGCTCTCAGAATCCACCCGTATCCTTCTCTGTGAAATCTGAAAATGGCAAGCAAATCTCAGATTGTTGTCGCTACAACATTTCCTGCTACAAAAGCGTATCCCAGAATGCATCTGCAAAGGTCAAACTGTGGCTTTTCATTGCTTTAATGCTGGAAGTTTTTGCTGTAGCTCAGAACATCTCAGAAGCTCTGGACAGAATTATGCGATGCGATGACTAGCTCAGATCAGGGTTGTCAGAGACCAGAGATGGGCAGGAAAAGAAGTCTCATTTCATGCAAGGTTACACACATCAGTCAGTCAGTCAGACAGTCTGATTTCCTGAGTATCAGAGCACTAAAGCTCCGTGCTTTACTCCTGGGGAGATGTTAGATAAAGTTCTGCCCAAAGGGTTGACTGACTGTGAAGTGGGTTATGGGATTTACTAAACACCACTGTTAACCAATCACAGGTAACCAAGTACGGCTGACCAATCACAGGTGATCAGTTACGGTGAAACGATAGTGATGACAGGGTGGTCTAGCTCCCTCCAAAGACAGAGAAAACCATTTCCAAACTAAAGCTAAAAAAGGAACATTTATGCATTTAGCAGATGTTTTATCAAAGCAAAAGTGCTTGATATTTTTTTATTAGCATATGTGTTGCTTGAGATTCGAACCCACAACCTTTGCGCTGCAACACAATGCTACCAATTGAGCTACAAGAATCTGAATGCAGGGACCTGGGAATTCAATGTCTTGACTATGCAGAAACCATTTAGTATCTTGACCAATCAGAAAGCAGGATACAGGCTGACGTAGAGCTGTTGAGTTTCGTGATGTCTGGAATAAACAAACACGCCAGTGAGGGCCTGAACAGCTGTCCCTTGCAGTATCTCTTTACATAGACAGACAGTGCACTATAATTTGGCTGTGTTTCAAAACCTAGCGAGCTGTCTGAGGTGACAGCGTTTTAAGGCATCATAGGCGCGACATGAGGGCCGTTCCAAAGAGTAAACAGTGTAATTACAGTACGCTTCCTTTTGAGATGCTTTCTTTCAGCCAACTTCTGAAGCAGCATCGCATGTATGCTTTGTAGAGAAGGCAATCCCACAATGCACTGGGGCAAGCTTAAATAAAATAAACGTCCAAGATGTGGTATTTCACCCTGTTTTAGTGTAAAATATAATTTAATGCATATTAAAGCAGCCAATGTCAGAAAGGCTAGCAATAGCAATCTAGCTGTAAAAGTGTCTCCAAAGCCACGCCCCCTTCAACACAATCCAACACAATACTTTGACAGGCAAGTTGAACATCCCATCATTACATTCGGACCGAATGCAATGATTGGATAAACATTTTAAAGTTCTGCACAGTATATATATATTCACATAACTATATTTAGACCATGTTACTTAGTGATTTCAGTCAGCATGCGAAGAGACTTTTAACCAGCATAACAAAGAATGTTTCTGGAAAAAAATTGTCTACCTGCCTGTAAAACATATTAATGGCAAACGTAATTGGAATCAATCACATGTCAAGCCAACAAAGTTGCGGCCTATGTAGACGGCTACAAATCATCCCTTATGAGGTTACATTTCAGATAGAATGTTGTCTTATAGCCTCGCTGTCTGCATAGCAGCAAACTTGTAAAACTGTTTCAAAGGTCTGTGCGCTAGTCGGGATCTGAGTCATAGTGGAACGATATGAGGACACAGAGTTTGTTGACTGACAGACCGTTTGTCATGTGAACCTTATGAGTTCTGTCCTGAACAGAAGGTTTGTGATCTGTGCCCATATGCTTTATTGCTGGATGAAATATTCATATTAAAAACTGTACATAATGGATCATTGCGTGACACCCCTTAGATGACAATTAATACTGCTCATTTTTTATGCTTTAATTCTTTATTTTTTTTCCCTTAGTAATTGGCCTGTACTGAAATTTTCTGGATATTGATGCCTGGAGAAATCTTTCGAGCAAGCGTGACCCTCATCTCCTCGCCACAGCAGTTTTGTAACGATTGTATTTCAGTCCGCTTATTTGGCTTAAATCCCCGTGTCGCCGGCGTGGAGCATCAACTCTGTACAGCAGGCATTTACACTGAATTGAATGTGATTGCCAACAGCGAGAGAAGTGGGCGGACAGTTCCAGTCGGAAAAAAATGTCCTCCCACCTCATGCTGTAACCCCTCAGAAAGAAAAGCAGAGTTATTTTCAAAAAGCTTCTCCACTCAAATCAAGACCGAGCTCGATTGCTCACCGGCAACCGCGGCCTGAAATCTTTCAGAAACTTTGTGTCACATGAAAGCATAATCTAAGAACTGAGAGAAGAGCGGAGAGCCACTTTTAAAAGAAGCATTCTCGCAACGTTTCCTTGAACGTTACGTAACGGTCGGACGCGTTCTTGGTTAACCAGTCAGAAGCGTCCCTGATAAATTAGCTTTGTTTCTCTCCGGCTCTTTTTTCTCTCACCGTCTGAACAGAAACGAGGTGAGGTGTTGCTTCTACGGTGCGAGATTTGTGAAGGAGTGGGAGGGTAAATAGTTTGTCTTAAAGGAAGTGAAAGTGATTTATGAGGTAAGGCTCTGAAAGGTTGTTTAAGGCCTTGATAAATCTTTGTCCTCCCATGTGGCTGCTTTTAATCTGAGTTAGATGCTCCAGCACGAACGTTTCCTGTACGTTGACGGACGGCTTTACGCCAGGACTGGCGAGCGCTGACTCACTCCTCTTTTGTACGTTGCGGTAGACAAAATGGTTCCTTTAGAGGGAGGTTTATTTTTGCAGCAGGCCATTAAAAATTGATAAACCTATAAGCAAGAGCTAGAATCCAGACAGCTGGTTATTGGGTGTGTTTTCTGATGGGGAAATGGTTTGATTATTCACAAGGCCGTAGGCACAAGCTGAGACTCAGAATCGCAGCATTTATTTCAGCAGATTTTGAAGATGCTTTTTTAAACCACGTAAACTTGTGGGGAAATCCCTGCTAGTACATAAAAAACAGCAATATTTACATCACCAGTTGAGTTTTTTTACTATAGACAGATGCTAAAGTTTCCTCACAGATGCTAAAGCTGGTTCACAGTGTGCCAGTTTAAAAACATTATGTAATATTATGTCACATTAATTCTATAACATTTTAAATCCAAATTTAAAATGTTCCAAATTTGCTGGGGAAACATGAACTAACCTTAAAGACTGACCTTAAAGGGACAAATTACCCAAAATTAAAGATCTATAAGCGGAATGTTAGGGCCAATCTTAGGCCCCATTCACTTTCATTATATGGAGGAAAAGGAAAATGAATGAGTGTGAATGGTGACTGAGGCTGTCAGTCTCTTAGCCTCAGTACTGACCACCCACCTTAAACTTTTGTGTATTATCAGTATAAAGGCAGTAGTGTTGATGCATACTGGTTTTCCTTATTTAATTTCTTTTCTAAGTTGGCATACCACACCGATTTATGATTTCAGACTTTGCAAATCAGAGCATATTGTGTGACTTAGTTGAGATCTCTTTTGAAACTCAAGAGGAGACACTTTGGCAGTCTCCTGACAGAAAGTCTCATGTGAGTCTCAGTTTGTTCCCAATTTATGGTTACTGCTGTCTAAGACATAATTTTAACAAAAGTCTTATTTGTGTTTTTATCTCACAGAATCTGCACTAATTATACAAAGCCAAAGGAACATTCTTATAACATTGGTTAACATCTTTAAAAATTCTAAAAAAGTTCATAATGCTAATTTTTTCCATTAAATATTATTTATATCAAATGTTATTCTTAAGTTGGAAGTGGAATGTTTTGAAAATGTTACAGTATTAAAAATGTTTGAATAATGTTATTTTAACCAAGCATTAATCTTAATACAACTTCTAAAAAAGCTGGACATTCCTAGAACATTCAAAATAACATTTTAAATTTTTGGTTACTTAATGAAAATGTTAGGGAACGTTCCTACAACCTTAAGTTGATAGCTGGGTAGGTGTGATGTGTTTGAAACAGAGACTTGGAGAAATTGTAACCAGGATTCCTGCTGTTTTTTTCCCAGACACTCAGTACAAATACAGAGCAGCTCATCATTACTGTGTGCCTGGACATGAAGTTATAGAGTCCAGGAGCAAGTTCAGAAATCTTTGTTGCATCCGTGTGCATTATTCATTAACACATCATGAGACAAGATCATCTCAGAGCGAGACATGTAGCCGTGTTTGAACTGTCACGGTTTATAGCTGTAACCACATCGTAAGTAAATATTTCATGGAGAAACGGAGGGTCGCGTTTGCTCCTCAGCTCTGCTCTTACACACCTACTGTAGTGAAGAAGCTATTCACTGATCTTAGTGCTCTCAGTAGAGCTTTTGTGTGTTTTGCAAGATTACAGAGAGCAGAAGCAACCTTTGAAAGATCCAAGCGTCCTCTCCCACCCTCTGGATCATTATCTTCTGTGAACATTCATTCATCATCTCCCTCATTTCATGCAGAATTTCAACATCATCATCATTTAAAAGGCTCTCTGTGCTGTGAATATGTATTTTTCTCCTTCATGTATGACACTGGAAATGAATCTGTGTCTTTTATGTCTGTATCTTCTCTGGTGGTGTCGTGTTCGCCGTATTTTCGAGTCCAAACGTTGTTAGAGCGTCATGCTGTGTCAGTGTTGCGCCCAAACTGTGGGACGCATTAAAATTAAATATTTAAACTATTACAATTTAAAATTAAAATGAGTTAATAATTAAAATAGTTGTTGCACGACAATGATTTGATTATCAATTCAACACGTTGTGGAAATGAAGACACGCTTGCGTGATTTTAATTGTTGGATACAGTCGATATACCTTCGTTTGACGTTTTTAAAACTAGTTACTTTTCACAATAGATTAATTTTAGGTTAGACAATAGTTTATATACCATCTAATAGTTATCAGTAAAAATGGCGTGTGCATCATCTAATGCTTTTATAAAGTAGTCAAAGTGCATTTGTGGAATGTGTCACTTACGTATAATTCAGCGGCTGTTTAGTCACAGCACACAAAGTGAGCTGGACAGCACGTCCCCTATTTTTCAAATCATTGTCAGGGTAAAGAGCAGGCTATCCATCTTCATCTAGTGTGGTTAGAGGGGTTGGGTGTAGATAGCTGTCTGCTCGGACCTCGTCTATTATGGGTATGTTTGAACGACTGCATGAAAATCTTGTCGTTCCAACATTACACACATTTAAAATAAAGGTTCTTAAAGGGTTCTTTACTGCAATGCCACAGAAGAACTATCTGGTTCTTCTAATCATTCAGTCATAGATTCCTAATGGAGAACCTTTCTTCCACTACAAACAAAAGGTTCTTTATGGAACCATGCAGTCAAAAATGGCATTGTGAAGAACGTTTCTTCAGCGTGCAGGCTGAACGCTGGCTGAGCTTCACGTCTCTGGTCCATGTTTGATCATCACAGCTGCTGTGGGCCACTGGCTTTGTTCTGATGACACTCGTGCTGAACCTGGTGTGAAACAAAGAACAGCGGTAGCTGCATCTGACTTTCCTTAAACCATTAATCAAGCAAGCACCGTTTCTTTCTCCCTTTTCTTTTATTGTGGTCCTGCTTCATCTCACCGAATGTTTTATTTTCTCTGGAGTTCAAGAGCTCAGCACTATATCGAGACCAAAACAGCACACAGATTCTGAAAAAACAAGCATATAAATTAATAAAGAAACAGCTAGTTATTGTTGTGCTAATGGGGTGTTTAAAAGGGTTTCGAAGGGTCATTTTATGTCTCACATTTTGTTTTCTTTTGTTGCATTAGAATCTTGTTACAGCTGTTTTAGAACATTTGACTATTTCCTTGTAATAAAATGTCTTTTCTGTCCTGGACCCATACTTTAATCTCAAAATATTATTTTTATTGATTATTAATCATAGAAATATAACAAACACATACATTCAGAAGACATAACTGGATAATGAATATGCCATTTTTTAAAGCTGCAATCCGTAACTTATTGGTTAAAAATGAACAAAAATCAGTTATTGTGAAAGTACATGACAGACCAGTGTTCAAAACTGTCTGCTTATCTCAACCCGATTCACAACAGTAAGTTTATAATAATGATTTACTTTTGGAGCTGACAGGTTGTAATTCGCTGGAAAAAAGATCCGGCTGCTACGTCACGTTCAGGTGCTGGAGATGATGCAGCGTTTGTGTCTCGTTCTTACAGCAGTTGTCTAAAATGTAAACTTCTCTACATTGAGAAAATATCTCCAAGTAACCTGCAATTTGATGTTTCAAACAGAGATGGCGGCAGAGAAGCAAAAGTTACAGCAGCTTTAGCCAAAAATATTTCAAATATAATTTCCACAAAATGAATAGTGACTTGTGGCTAAAATGACATTTGTGAGCGGACAAAACAAAAATGGGATGTATATTTACTGTTGGACATTGTTAGTAGTTAGTTAGGAAACTAGAGAGATTTAATTTCTAACATTTCAGAGGGCCAAAAGTACCAATAGTTAAAACAGCCTGGAGTGCTATTAGTAATGAAGAGTTTGTGTTGTGTCTGATGTTGTCACACAGCAGATGTGTGGATGTTGTTTGATGAGCTCTTCATCGGTTTGGTCTTGTATGTGGAGTGGGTTTGGTGATTTTAACCTCTGACCCCAACAACGGTGTCTCTTTTGTCTCCGCACACCCTCATGAGCTCACAGTGCCCACAATGTTGCAAAACTGTCCTCTGATTTTCAAAACAGACAGATTCACTCTAATCTTTAAAATTGATGCTCATAGGCGACACATAACACCATCAGCTTCTGGTCATTTAGAAGAGCTTTGATTGTCGGTCATATAGCTGAAAAATAAAACCTTTTCAATTGGTGTAAGGTAGTTTATGCTGGTCTAGTCAGCCTGGTCGAAATGGTGTCTAAAACCATCAAAAAATTGTCCAGCACAGCCAGTTTACTTTAGCAGAGGAGATACAATTTGGAATTTATTAGTTGTTGTGATGTTCTGAAACAGGTGTACTTAAGTCCTGAGAAAACAATATTCAGCTTAAGTTAGCCATATTTAATAAGTAAGATATGATTATTACGTCCTCTTCAGTGTCTGTGGTGGATACAGTCCTGATTAGCATCATTTATTTAGCATTTCATTTTCTTACGACTGGTTGCTTAAACTGGGGGTAAAATAGTATGATGTCTACACTAATTAATCCAGCCTTTTTAAATAGTCATTCCCTATTTTAAGTTTATTTATTATTTTCTCTGTACCTCCTTTGGCTCACTGTTGCCATGGAAACTTGTAGAGATGATGCTACAGGATTCATTAGGTTTCTGTAGAGAGTTTGTGATTTTTCCATTGAACAATTCCGACTCAATCAATGTGGCCCTGCTATAGTTTACTGTCTCTAATGAGAACATCTCTCTCTAACCACATGGATGTATTCTCTCCAATACTGAAGTGTATTGCCTTTTGTCCAGAAAGATTTAATTTGCCGTCCCTACTGAAAAGAGCAGCTTAGATCAGCCTGATTTTCCAGGCTTGTTTGTTTGGGTTAGTGCTGTTCTTGAATACCAGAAAACAGCCTCTAAAGTTCATATGGAAAGAATTATAATGACTGAAATACTATCAAACTGTTACTTTATTAAAGAAATTTAAAATAGAAGTTCTGTCATCATTTTCTCAAACCTTTCCGATAGCATCAAACACGCAACCTGACACAAAACATTTGGACAAACGTGGACCAACATTTTATACATGTTGGTCCACGGCGCAGGACATGTTGGTCCTGCGCCTTTCACAGAAAATAAATATTCAGATTAATATCTAAAGCACTAAGTAAATGCTGTCAGGATGTGAAGAGACTTTCAACCAGCATAACAAAAAATGAATCACCTACCCTACCTTTAATTTTCAGTCTGTTCCTCACACGGTGTGTATAATTCAGAAGATCTGGAATGTAGTACATACGTTTTATGATATTTTTATGGCACTTTTTTTTGGAGTGTGACAGCATTCTCCACCTTCGTCTTTCATTAAATGGCTCCAGGACGTTCTTCAAAATCTCACCTTTGCGTACCGCAGAGGAAAGACGTGGTTCGGACCAACATGTGGGTGAGTAAATGGTGACAGAGTTTTTATTTTTTGGATGAGCTATTTCTTTAACATCCCTTAGCTTGGCCTCAAACTTGACATGAGAATTTTTTAAAAAGTTTATTGCCCCTCCACCTGTGACCATGTGTAACATCTTCAAATGTCGCTCCAGTATGTCGTCGTATTAAAATTTCAAGCGCGTTGCTCAGGGAGACCACCAACACTAACAATGTTATTGTGAATTTTATGTTGTAGCGCTTTGGCGGCTGTATAATTTATGCGGTGTGTTCTGTGGGCAGTGACAAGGCAGTACTAGTTGAAATGAATGTTTTTGTTTTTATTATTTTCATTTATTATGAGTTGTACCGGAGAAAGCAGAAGGGGGGTGGGAAGTCTCTGGGCTTTCCTGGGTCAAGGACGGAACCATAAACACATGGCTGACCAAACGGCTGTTAGGGCCCCAGGCCTGAAATTTTTCATAACTGCATTATTTTCAGAGTACACATACTGTAAAGTGACTTTGACCTTCTGTTCAGTTCCAGCTTTGTTTATGTTGTTTCTTGCTGTTGTAGTATCAGGGTTTCTGTGTTTCCTCTGAGGGTGGAAATCTCTGCGTGGACATGGATTAAACGCAACCAGATTTAATGCTGTGTTTTTCTCCAGCATCAATAAGTAATTCCCAATTAGCAATAGAAGCATGGCTGTGTTATACTGCTTTTGATCTGTTTCGGCTCCATCTACGAAACAATGTCACAAAAATACAACTTACCATAGAGTCCCATAGAGATAAAGCAGATATTCTCAACATGCATCCAAGTTTTGAAAAGCAACTCAAAGAGGGTTAACAATTACGCTCTCAGCGAAGCTTCTCAAATCAGGACAGCACATTTGTACAGACAAAGCTCTTTTGATTATTAATTGATTATGATAAGAACAAAGACAAATTAGCCATATTGTTGTGCGAAATGGAGTGTAATTAATCCAAAATGAATGATACACAGCTTAGAATACATTTGCAAGATAATTCATCTTTTGATATTCTGTTAGATATAACAGCACATAATTCCTTTACTAATTCTGGGTCTTAACTAACTAATTATTCCAGAAGCCTGGATCTGTTGCAGACACTGTGGATCAATCTAGCATGTCCATGATTCCACGCCACACCCCCCCACCCCTCCCCTCCCTCCCCACCCCCCTCCCTCCCTCGCCACCCCCCCTCCCTCCTCTGTGGCTTTCAGATGGCTTACACATTTTCCTCTTTTCTTTTCTTATCTTTTCGTTTATCCGATGGGGCGGGAGGGGAGGGGCGGGGTTTAAATCCAGCGTACGTTGATTTTGCATGTTTCTATGTGTCCTAGCTGTGCTTCTGCGCTCAATTAATACTCGCAGCTCACCACTGATATATCTCTGCACTGTTTTTTGCTTTCTTTAAACGATACGGACAAAAGACAAGAATGAAAAGTTCAAGTTGTCCATGTGTGATTTTTTTTTT
>JAZGTK010006052.1:0-21408 GCA_036877625.1 Ambastaia sidthimunki
ACCAAGACTAAGGAGCTCATTGTGGACTTTAGGAGGGAGAAAGGAGGCACACACGATCCCATCCACATCAACGGGATGGCTGTTGAGCGTGTCTCCTGCTTCACAATCCTGGGGACCCACATTTCAGAGGACCTGTCCTGGACCTCCAACACCTCCAGCCTTGTCAAGAAGGCTCACCAGCGCCTCTTCTTCTTGAGGACATTAAAGAGGAACCAGATGTCCTCTTCCATCCTGGTGAACTTCTATCGCTGCACAATAGAGAGCATCCTAACCAATTGTGTCACAGTCTGGTATGGAAGTTGCTCTGTCACGGAGCGCAAGGCACTGCAGCGGGTGGTGAAAACCGCCCAGCACATCACTGGAACTCCACTTCCTGCTATTGAGGAGATTCAACAGAGACACTGTCTGCATTGAGCACGCAGTATCCTCAAAGATTCTTCTCACCCCGCCCATAGACAGTTCTCTCCCCTGCCTTCCGGCAGGCGCTTTAGGAGCATGAGGACCAGAACCAGCAGACTGAGGAACAGCTTCTTTCCAAGAGCTGTCTCCTTACTGAACTCTGCAACTCAGTGATTCCACTACACTCTCAAATACACATACACACTCCATTAATTACATTAATAACTGTTACTGTTATTTACTTTACAGGACCATCTATGCACTACTCAACACTACCGCCCACAGACTGTTCTCTCTGTACTTGTACATGTGTAATGACAATAAAGTTGAATCTAATCTAAAAAAAAAAAATCCACTATATGCCAATGGTGACAGTTCAAAAATGAGGAAAAAACAATTTTCGTGTTTTTCTAACAAAGTTTACATGCATGTGACCAAAAACATTTTAGAGATATCTCAATGTCCTTTAGATTTTCTTACTTAAACAACTTTTCTTTAGGGAGTTACATTTTTAAGGCCCTATATGGTAAAGTCTCATAGTTATGTGCCTCCAGAAGTATACTGTTTATCTGTACAAATTTTCAACCAAATGTGGGTCACTTTGTAAAAACTTACTACTTAATTTCTTTGAAAGAGGAATGTCCGAAGAACAAATATTGTTGAAGCCCTTTAGTTACTCACATAAAATTAAACATCTTGAGTTTAATATAAAAAAATGTTATTAAGAATAAGGAAAACTTAGCTATTTAACTCACGCAGCACCTTAATTTTAATGTTGGATTTCAGAAATGTACATAAATGCAGCTCTGGAAGGCATTATTTATCTTCTTCAAAGTGATATTTTGAAGTATCACTTCAGTATCACTCACTGTCCACAATATGTCTACTGTCTACTAATAATTAAACAATCTAGATGAGGTAAATCTTGGTTTATCAAATACACATGCATACAGAGACAATAGAGAGCAATTAAAATTAAAGCAACATTTATTTCCCTCACATCTTGAAGAACATTGGGGATGCTGGTATGAAGTTGGAGCATAACCTAACCTCTCAACAAATTTTTCCTGTATCATGGAGAAACATCAAACAGGCCATCACGGATACTCTGTTAAACAAAACTCAAAAGCTTCACAATTTAACATTGCAAAGGCTATTAGATTAGACTGACAAAGTATGATGTTGATGTAATAAATAGTTGTTTTATGCCTGGAAATGGCTAAATAATTTGGCCATTTTGGCCCTCATGGGCTAAATTAAACAATAATTTGCTGTTGACTTCCTGTTGTATTTAGAATATTGCTGTGATTTTTTTGTAGCATTTGGATTGTTACATGAGCCTACCAAATTGCACACATTTGCGTGAAACGTAGCACGAGGACTCTTTTTTAAAATTTTGTACATGGCACTATGCAGCCTTCTTGCCACACTTCATTCCGAAACCCTTATAAGATTTATAAATTTTCGCAACAAACAGAGCGTTACACAGGAGGCTCCTACGCTCTTCCAAGCTGCCAGAGGGAGCCATCCCCCAAATATGCTCCGAACTACATTACCCATAGGGCCATAGTCCTGGGACTGATTACCCTCACACCTGCAACTCATCATCTCTCCCATATAAACTAGTGATGGCAAAATGAAGCTTCATGAACCAATGGGGCTTTCCAGCCCAAAGGTTCACCAAAAGGTTAATTAGCCGAAGCCTCATTGAATTGTTCTCACTAGTGACACCTGCTGTGCAAAGGAATATATGACAGACAAATCAATTAATCCTGAGCCAGATGATCCTAGAATGCCTTATGTATGAAATAAACTATTTTTGCCACTCTGTCTTAATGAACATAAAAGTGTGTGTTTGCATGGAAATATTATTAATTGAGTGTTATGATGATGGTGAATACTCAAAATAAATAGGGTAAGTGTACCCATTAAGCCCACCAAAAACTGGAAACAAAGTTCACATATTTTTCATAAATACTAAGATGGTTTATAAACATGATTATTTGTTAAAATGAAGGATTGATCTCTCATTTGAAAGTCATTTAGTTATGCATATTTTAAAAAACTAATTAAAGAAATTCAATGAATAAAGTAAAAAGTCTGGCATGGGCTTAAGTGGTACCGAAGTACCATTTAAGCCCATGTGTCTTCCAAATAAGCCCACAACCACAATTATTGACACAAATATAAAAATTATTTTTTTTTAGGTAGTAAAAACATTTATTCAGTAACATGTTGTACACAATTTATATTTGAATATATATATTTTTTAACTTGCATTTAATGTTTGGTAACAATAAACCACCACAAACATGACCAAGTAGGCCTAAAACTAATTTTCATTGGTTTCAGTATTTAACATTTCATTTAATATTTACAAAATGTAATTAAATATTGACAAAATAAAAAATGTATTTGTTTTAAAAAGTAGTAAATTACATTACAGTGCATCAACAATATCTTAAATAAACATGAAATAGGCCTACACATTGATAAACAGGTTACTGATCGGCCACTTTCATTTCTTTTCACTTTCTTTTGTAAAGACTTTCAATTGCAAAAAGCTACATAACAAAAAGCACTTTGCAATAGTCTAGTTAATGATGTCAGGGAGATAAGAATAGCAAAGTGACTGAATTACAGAAATAAATATACCAAACATCATACTTTCAGCAATTTCCTATTTAAATACATTACATGGGCTTAATAAAAACATACTGGGCTTAAATGGTTCTACAGTGATTATTGAGGAAATAAAGACATTTTCACACCAAAATAAAATATTGGTGTATATATATATATATATATATATATATATTTTATTATGTTTGGAACATATTATGCTTTTGACCTGATTTCATGGTTATTCTTTTTATGTCCCATCTTAGGAATTTTTGAAGTTGTTCTCATACTGTACCATTGTACCATTTAAGCCCACTGTAAATGGTCACTGTACCATTTAAGCCCACCTTGAAAAAAACACAATTTTTAAAAATATTTAACTCACCAAAACCATTTGTTGTGCTTTAATTGATATATTGATGTGAAATGCATCAGAAAACATTTAGTTCATACACTTAATATTTCTAATACTGAAGCCGCGTTGTGCATGTCATGACTACTGATTTGACCTTGTGATCAGCTCGCTATGCCAACTAGCAAAACTCATCTTTCTAAATGAAACCAAATAGATCAAATTAACTAAGTGCAACTTCATAATACACAAAAAACAAATCATTAATCTCTCAAAATATGGATGTACTTCGCAAATTAATGGTTGAAAATAGTTGTGAGATGATTTTTTCTGAGGGGTCCCACAACACCAAAGTTTTGAGGCGACTTAAAGTGGTCTTAACTCAACAAATACAAATGTGATTGGTGTTCAGCAAATACTGACATGTTAGTAAGAAGTTGTCGGATTTTATAAAATAATAAGTAACACAAGACAAGACCCTCTTTTTTTATTTTGAAGTCAAAGTTGCAAGTTGGCTTAAATGGTGCCGGGGCTTAATTGGTACACTTACCCTACATCAAATATATCTACTGAAACTGAGTGCTTATGGAACTGTTAAATGTACACTGCAACAGCGCTGTATGGGGAAAGGGACAAACATAACTTTTATTGGTTCTTATTCAAACTCAAAACCCACAAAGTTCCGTGAGGTTCGAACCCTCTTTATGCGTAAGTGATACTCAAAACGAAACAATCACGTGTCCCAGAATCCAAGGCCTCGTTTATCATCAGTCATGTGATTCTTATGCTAACGATACAAGCCTCGAACCGGGGCTTCATCTGGCACGCCCCTTTTTACTCGACACAGGCTTCAAAGCTTCGCTTCAAATCAAACATCACTAATATAAACCCCAGTTCAACAAACACTCATTGCAAAGTCTTGATTTGCACCAGCTGTCACTACTGAGCGTTTTCCCTGTTTCCGTTTACCTGTGGATTTACCTGGACTGTTTAACGTTATTCTGATTGCTTGCTGCCTGCCCTGATCCTTGCCTGTTTTACTACTCTGATTGTTTGCTGCCTGCCCTGACCCTTGCCTGTTATTGGAATATTCCTAATAAATGCTGCACTTGGATCCTGCCGTTTCTGAATCCATGTTACACAGAGCACTTCCAATAAGGCCATAATTAACATAATCACTTTATTCAAATTTCCCTAAAACTCATACAAATATTTAAGTTAAAAGAAATGAATAAACTACTAATTGCATTTAATGTGGCTCATCTTGATAAATGTTAACATTTACTCCAACACATTGAAAACGTTATGTTCAATACAGTTGTTTTGACAGAAAAAAAGAAGACGCATTTCTGGTTTAACATTATTTGTTCTTCAGACATTTCTTTTTAAAAGAAATGAAGAACCAGATTTTTTTGACCACTAAAACCATCATACGATAATGGCATTACATGTCATGATAAAAATAAACACATCTTCAGTTTTTACTAGCCAAAATTTCAAAAGGTTTTAAGTTGCTCAGTATTCAGTTAGTATTTAATATGACAGGGTAAACATAGCCAACTCTTATAAATGCCACACTTCATCTCAGTAAGTTTTTGGTGGGAGCACTTACAGATATAATCATACACATACCACAACCCAATAAGCAGTAGTGAGGAGGGGTAAGCAACACAGAAATGGAGAAATAAGACTGGTGTCATTGTTAACTTTTGATCTACATCAAGAAGATAAAAGGAAGAAAAAAGGGAAGAAGGAAGGAGACAGAGAGACACAGAAACAGAGTATACAGGAAAGAGAAGGTAGAAGATTGAGGGGAAAACTGTGACGGCAGGGTGTTTTATATAGGCTCTCAGGGAACATTTTGTTGAAAACTTCTCTCGTTGTGGCAGCCTGCAGGTTTTTAAAAAGTGGTAGCAGGACGTCAGTCACTAGCATTGGCTCAGGAGAGCAAGTGAGTACATAGCGATAAGCCATGTGGGTGTACAGGTATGAAGGCTAAGCGATCCAAACAGTTTGCCTGTTCTTTAAAATGTTACATGGAAATGAAATTTGGTTAACTATCCTTTTAAATACAATCTTCAATACACCTCCAACCAACTGTACTCACTTAAGCAAAAATTAAATCTAATGTTAATGGTTCAAGCTTGTTCAAACATACATGTTGGGCATTACTGGTCCTCAAGTCATACCAAAGACCCTAGGTCTCATTTGTAATAAGGACACAACCCTCAGCGTGAGGTGAAAATTCCTGCTTTGTAGCTTGTTTCTTGTCACCAAATAGGGGCTCCATTGACTGGTACATGACTAGCAGACACATAAGACGCTTATGTGAGAATGCTGTTTCTGGATTTCAGTTCTGCATTTCACACCATCATCCCACAGCAGCTAATACAGAAACTGGACCGGCTTGGCATCAACACCTCCCTGTGCAATTGGCTGCTGGACTTTCTCACCAGAAGACCATAGGCAGTTCGGGTTGGCAACAACACATCCAGCACTATTACATTGAACACAGGGGCACCACAAGGATGTGTTCTCAGCCCCCAGCTCTTCACCCTGCTAACCTACGACTGCACACCAATGTACAGCACCAACCTTTTCATAAAGTTTGCGGATAATACAACAGTGGTAGGTCTCATCAGCAACAATGATGAGACAAACTACAGAAATGAGGTGCAACAACTAACCATATGGTGCACCAACAATAATCTCTCTAAACATAGAGAAGACAAAGGAATTGTTGTCGACTTTCGGAGAGCACACACCCAGCACCCTCCTCTGATCATCAACAGTGCTGCTGTGGAGAAGTTTCTGGGTGTGCACATAACAGAGGACCTCTCCTGGACCACCAACACTGCATCCCTGGCTAAGAAAGCACAACAATGCCTCTATTTCCTCCACAAACTGAGAAGAGCCAGAGTCCCGACACCCATCATGTACTTATTCTACCGTGGCACCATTGAAAGTATCCTGACCAGCTGCATCACTGTGTGGTTTGGGAACAGCACTGCTCAAAACCAGAAGACACTACGAAGCATAATGAATGCAGCAGGAAAAGTCATCAGTGCCACATTACCCTCCCTCACAGACATTTACAACACTCAATTAACCCGGTCTGAGGGAAACAGAATTTCAATCCTCTGTGTGTCCTGTACATATTAGCAGAATTGACAGTAAAGCTGACTTTGACATACCTCTGCCAAATTTTCTCCACCACTCATGAATGGAGCCTCTATTCCCCGGGCCTTAGCCCCTGCCTCGACAGGATATCTGATCCTAGATTTGCATGTCCTAGGATGTACATCGTTCTGACAGAGAGCAGCCTGGTCGCTGCCCAAATAAGGATCTGCTGCACCAGCCTGAACAGGGGGCGTGGACACAGCCCTCCCTGTTGATTTATCTAAGAGACCACTGTGGTGTTGTCCTTATGGACTGAGACGTGCTGACCCTTGAGGTGTGGGAGAAAGTGCTTCATGGCCAGAAACAATCCTTATTTCCAGGCAGTTTATGGGAGATATGAGGGTCCTCTCACCAACCACGGACTGGGCGGCCATCGAGAACTGCACCCCAGCCCGTGAGGAAAGCATCCGTCAGAAGAATTCATTTAAAAAAAGCTACTAACCTTTTCTTCTCTCTCCCAACAGGTATCACATCTATCAAGCACTGAAATGTTGTACTCTGGGTAAAATTATAACTGTTGTAGCGTTTGGCCTGACCAAATGGTATCCTCGGATCATAAACTATACGGAGGGGACTAGAACCAGATGGGGGAGGGCTCTGAACAAGGACCCCCCTGCACCAGCGGGTCTGTTTACACACAACCTGCTGTTTTATTACCAACCAGGACGCTTTCTTCCCCCACCCCCTGGACTTCAGAAGAAGTCCCAAAGGGGGAAGGATAGATTTGCTCATGAAAGTGACAAAAACCAGGTGACCAAAGAGACTGGAAGCATCTTAGTACACATTAGGAGAACTTTAAATCTCAATTAAATCACCCAAAAGAGCTATCCAAAATCCATGCATGTCTACCTACTTCTTGCATATGGTTCCCCATTTAACCTACCCTACCTGTTACCTTGTATATAGGCGTTTTGACCTGTCTCTTGTGTGTATTCCTGTAGCCTTTCTTGTAGCTCAACTGGTAGAGCATTGTGGTAGAGCGCAAAGGTTGTGGGTTCAATCCCAGGGGAATGCAAGTACTGATAAAAAAAATTTATACATTGAATTCACTGTAAGTCGCTTTGGATAAAAGTGCCCGCCAAATGAATAAATGTAAATGTGCATTCATATTAGCATGCGTTAAACCTTGTCATGTTTATATTCTAAATGCTCCTTTCTTAATTTCCAGAGTGATGGTGGATAATGCAGTAGCATAATCAGCACCACACTCCTGTTACTATAATCCCAGTTATAATGCATAAACTTTCCAGGACCACCATAAACATGCAAATGTGGTTCTAACCAGAAAAAAGAAACTTTTTCCTGCCTGAGCATAGACCATTTCATTGGTCTGCCGCATCTCAAGGGGTGCGACGCACTCAGGGTTAAAAGTCCATCACACAGAGCAAACTCTGCTTGCTCTCTCTCCTGGACTCGCCCATTTGCTCTCTCATCCTCTCTTCTGGCAGCATTACTTCAGCCCAGCTCCAGTCTCAAGCTCCGGTCTCAAGAAGGACACAACGAACTACCGCTCACTTGTAATGCATCAGGACCTGCATCTTCCCCCACGCACACACGGGCTCTTGTGGCAGCACCGAGCTCAATGCAAGTATCTGATTCTTAACTTAATAGATGCGTTTAAGCGTTGCCCCTTTTCAAGGTGATTTAACTGATGGTTCATGAAAAAAGTGGATAAGCCGATTATAATTCTGCCACTCTTTATCCTCTCCCTTTCCTCTCCTCTCTTACATTTTTCTTTTAGGTATCTAATTGTTTAATGCGTGTTTGTTGTTTAGTTTAAGTTATTGTGTATGTTCCCTTTAGCGTAGTCAATAAACTTGCATTTGTATTCACTGTTGAATTGTCTCCATGTTTATTGCTCACTCACAGGTGTCACTTTGGATAAAAGTGTCATTTTGCTTTGGATAAAAGCATCTGCTAAATGCCTAAATGCAAATGTAAGAATGCTGCATAATTCTCCTAAAGTGAGAAACCGGGATCTGAGCCACATAAAAAGGGTACGAAGCCCTCAGTGCGAAACTCCTACTAGCCTTAGCGGGTGGATTTTGGGATGACACCCATTTTTCTTAAGCCAGAACTGGAACGGTTTCATGTGCAGCAGGCCCAGCATAATTGCATTGGCCCCTGCTGCCCACAGCAGCAAGGATCGACTTGTGTGACTGCCACACGTGCAGGAGACTAATTTGCCCGCATTATGGTGGAGTCTCAAATTACCCCTAAAAAGTAGTTCTCCAGACAGGAGAAAACAAACCATTTATGAAGTTAAAGCATCAGCCCTAAGCATCTCATATGAGTTAACACGACATCTAGATGCTGTGTAGCTAACTCTTGGGAGCTGGCCATGACAAACCAGTCATTTATGTACTTTATTATGCGGATGCCCTGGAGTCTTAAAAGAGCCAGGGCTGCATCCATGCACTTCATGAAGGTGCGAGGCGATAGGGCTAGGGCAAAAGGAAGCACTCTATATTGATAAGCTTTGCCCCCGAAAGCAAACCTGAGAAAGTTCCTGTGTTCTGGCAAAATCTTGATGTGAAAGTATACGTCCTTTAGATCTATCTTGACAAACTAGTCCTCAGGCTGAATTTAACACATAATCTGTTTGCGCATCAACATCTTAAATCTGTATCTCCTCAGAGACGGATTCAACTAATGCAAATCCAGAATTGGACGCAACCCCCCATCCTTTATGGGAACTATAAAATATCTGTAAAACCTAGATCTGTCATGGTAGGTGTAATATGTTCTATAGCCCCTTTCACCAAGAGTCTCTAGTTCCCACGCCAACAGTCTGCAAAATGCCATTAAAACAAGGGGGGCGGAAGGCAAACTAAATTCTGTACCCTCTCTCTTCTGTTGTTAACAACCATAGGGATAAACTGGGCAGAAGTTTCCACACTACCACCCAAATAATTTAAATGAATGATTGACTTCAAACACAGAAAAGGCACAGGTAAATTTTTTTTATAAAATAATAGATTATATTTTAGATCGGAATTGTACACTGCTCAAAAAATAAAGGGAACACTAAAATAACATATCCTAGATCTGAATGAATGAAATATTCTTATTAAATACTTTACATAGTTGAATGTGCTGACAACAAAATCACACAAATAATTATCAATGGAAATCAAATTTATTACCCCATGGAGGTCTGGATTTGGAGTCACGCTCAAAATTGAAGTGGAAAAACACACTACAGGCTGATTCTACTTTGATGTAATGTCCTTAAAAAGTCAAAACGAGGCTCAGTAGTGTGTGTGGACTCCACGTGCCTCCCTACAATGCCTGGGCATGCTCCTGATGAGGTGGCGGATGGTCTCCTGAGGGATCTCCTCCCGACCTGGACTAAAGCAGGATGGAGCGAGACATGATGTCCAAGATGTGCTCAATTGGATTCAGGTCTGGGGAACGGGCGGGCCAGTCCATAGCATCAATGCCTACGTCTTGCAGGAACTGCTGACACACTCCAGCCACATGAGGTCTAGCATTGTCTTGCATTAGGAGGAACCCAAGGCCAACCTCACCTGCATATGAGGTAGTGGTCCTGCTGCTGAGTTGTTGCCCTCCTACGGCCTCCTCCACGTCTCCTGATGTACTGGCCTGTCTCCTGGTAGCGCCTCCATGCTCTGGACACTACGCTGACAGACACAGCAAACCTTCTTGCCACAGCTCGCATTGATGTGCCATCCTGGATGAGATGCACTACCTGAGCCACTTGTGTGGGTTGTAGACTCCGTCTCATGCTACCACTAGAGTGAAAGCACCGCCAGCATTCAAAAGTGACCAAAATATCAGCCAGAAAGCATAGGTACTGAGAAGTGGTCTGTGGTCACCACCTGCAGAACCACTCCTTTATTGGGGGTGTCTTGCTAATTGCCTATAATTTCCAACTGTTGTCTATTCCATTTGCACAACAGCATGTGAAATTGATTGTCAGTCAGTGTTGCTTCCTAAGTGGGCAGTTTGATTTCACAGAAGTGTGATTGACTTGGAGTTACATTGTGTTGTTTAAGTGTTCCCTTTATTTTTTTGAGCAGTGTATTTTTACTTAATGAATTTAAATGATTCGTGGGGGCAGTTGTGGTCTACTAGTTAAGGAGTCAGGCTTGTAATCAGTAGGTTGCTGGTTCGATTCCAGTGCAGCAGGTAGCAAATGAAGCGCCCTTCAGCTCCCCAGGCGCTGCAGGGATAGCTGCCACTGCTCCGGGTGTGTGTGTTCACGACTTGCAGTGTGTGTTCACTCCTCACGAAAGATGGGTTAAATGCAGAGGTCAGATTTCAGTTATGGGTAACCATAACTTACAAAAACATGTCATTTTCACTTTTGATTGTAGTATTAAGCTGAAAAATAACAAAATTGCAAAACGGCAAGAGGGTTTGAATACCTCCTGAATGCACTGTATATTTAAATCTAATAATAATAATTTGTTCACAATTTATTAGCTGCTAAAACATGATTGACTAACTTTTTTAATAAACAGGTACTATTTACTATTTATATTGTTTTTAATGATGTTTTCTACCTTATAGCCTTAATAATCACCATCAGCCCCAAGTTTCTTTGCATTTTTTTTCCAACAGGTCATTACAATGATGAGGAACCATTTAACTTTCCAGCCCAAGCTGCCATCAATTATTTACAGTCACCTGTTAAAATTTTAAAGCACCTGCACTTTCACACACTGACCATCCTCCACTGATCCACCACCACTCCCCATCCTAGACAATGGCAATGAGTTCCTTTGAGTGCCACAGTATGGGACATGTTAAATCAAGCCAGGTCAAAGAAGACGACAGGCATGATTTAATTTTAATTGGTAGCGCTACCAAAACCAAGAAATTAATTGACAACATTGTATTAAATTGAGCAGAGCCTTGGGATCTGCAGAAAAAGCTGATGGAAAATACACAACACCTGAAAGACTTCACACATGACAAGCATAAATAAGTCTGCTTAATGATAGCTGTGATAGCTTTGTGATAGCTTTGTGAGAGGACAGGATCAAAATTTGGATCTTCATAGGTTTTCATAATTGAATATATGTGCATTAAGGCTGTGAAATCTGTTAATCTAGTGCAAATTATATATGTAGTCAAAAAAATATATTTGTCTTGATTTAACAAACAATATCTGGGGGCTTTTCACAGCAAACATTTATACATAAAGATTAATGCTCTTAATTGATTAAAATAATTAATCAAACTAATTGCAAGATGAATTACTGTGCATAACAGAACTGTGCATAACAGAAAGGCTTTAATTGTCCGGCACCATGCAGAAATCAAGATACCAAAGGATGTCTCTATTAACAGGTTCATGGCTAGCAGAACACATACATCTTGAGGGTAGCTAGAGCCACAGTTTCCAAATTTCTAGCCAGGATGAAAGATCAACCCCAGAGCCTGAGACAGGAAATCAACAGGATATCTGCTCCCAGATTTGCATACCCTTGATTTTTTGACCAGCCAGAGGATGACAAGGATTGACTCCACATGTGTATGATACAACTGTGCCCGCATCATCCTGGAGTCTGAAATTCCCTTAAAATTCCCTCTAAAAGTAATTCTCTGAATTGGTGAAAGCATGCTCTTCTTGGGAATAAGTGTCAGCCCTAAGCAACTTATATGAGCTAACACAAGCTCAATGTTGTGCAGCTAGTTCTTGAGAGCTGGCCATAACTAGCCAGTTGTTTATGTAACTCATTGGTGTGCTTCGTCCTCAAAAGTGAACCTTAAAAACTTCCTGTGTTCTGGCAATATCTTGATGTAAAAATATTTGTCCTTTATCATGGCAAACCAGTCCTCGGGCTAAATTTGACACATGTACACACATCTATTTCAACGTTAACATCACCTCGCAACCATCTGGTGCTTTTGTCCCGAGATACCTGGGGTGGCGAGGAAAGCAGAAACGCCTGCTGGAGGCTGCGAGGAGGGTCTGGCAAGAGGTGTTTATGTGCAAAAAAAAAAAACATTTGTCGGGCTGGCCCCCAGCATAGTGCTGTTGGTATCAGGTGTTCTTCTTTGCAGCATTTGAGAAAAACGGTAGGCTCCAGTGTGGATGTTCAATTTAGCCACAGCCAAAGTAACAACCTCCAAAACTCCTCCCACTGCAGGGACTGAGAGGACTCATCAACGCTCTCTACATCCACTTCAAGCCACCCGGTCAAGCCCTCTGCCCGAGGGGAAGCCACAGAATGGGCTTCAGAACCCAGAGAGAGAGCAGAGAATCAGGCGAGTGAGAAGCAAAATGGGGCGTGCCCGTCTCAATTCCCTCCGCCAGATACATCAGCCAGCAGCACAAGCGCAGCCGCCACTCTGCCTCAGCATAGCGGGCCAGCGTCGCGAGGAACGCTAGCGAAGGCTCTCTCCTTAAATAGAGCCTTCCGGGAGTGAAGCGATCGCATTGAAACACGCTCAAAGCAGGCAGTCAGCTCCCTCGAGAGGTAACTGAGCGTGCTTCGCTCCCAAACACACAACGCATAAACTATGTGTATCCCACCCGTGAATAGTCTTTCTGTTGCGGGTGAGGAAAAACACATGGTCTACAATGTTGAGTGTTATGCTCTACCCCCTTTGTCTTTTCTTTAGATTTATGCATTATTTAAATATCCTACTTTCTAAAGACAGACAAACAATAAATAGACTGACACACATTTTCACACAGAGCGCTTTGCTGAATGACAGAAGCTACCGGTTTGCTCAGTGCATATGCTTTTAAGCTTCCTGGTCGTAACGTCACCCCGTCTGTGATGTATCACCCCCGATTGGACGGATTTTACACATGATTCAGAGTGCATAAAAGCTGGAGGCATTCCCAAAGCGTTTCGACGCAGCTCGTGTTCCTGAAAGGGAACATATAAAAAGGTAAACCGTTTTATTTTCAGTACGGATGCCAGTTTACATATGTGCACAGTTTGATCAACATCTCTTTATGAAAACTCACAGACCTGTTCCAAAACAAAACTGACTTTACTAAGACTGTCTGACTTTAACTGGAGTATTACTAGATACGCAACAAGCTTGGGAAACGTTAGGTAAGATAAGATGACTCTGCTAGACTAATCCATTATGCTGAGAGAGAGAGAGAGAGAGAGAGAGAGAGAAAGAGAGAATGAGTGAAAACACAGAGCAATGACGGGGTTATCCTCCAGGGTCTTGAATTAGCACTCTAAATTAAAGGCGGTATTAGATTAAATTGGCTCTCCGATTTCAGGGTGTAAGTAAAATTCTAATTTGCATTTTTCATTGCTGCTTAAGATATAATTAGTTCAGGGTGATTCCCAGGTGTAAAACACTGACAGCCACATCCAGCTGCTTACTGGCTTTTTTTTTTTACTATGTTTATTATTTTATTTCTAGTTTTTTTATTTTATTATTTTTATAGGCTTATAAGTGGAAACGATTGCAAATGTAAATGGACTGACACTTTTTAAAATTTGAATGTGTCTGTAATGATCATCACATGTGTGGGATAAAGATGCTAATCAGCAAATTCAGATAACCTAAATTTCTTCACACACTGTACTGCAATAGATGGTCCATCATAACTGTAAAATAGGCTGAAACCCTTGCATTATACATTTATGCAAATTTCCCCAAAATGGTTGATAAGCGTGTTATTATAGAATTCCTTCTGTTTACTACATACAGGACAAAAAACATGATTATATAAATAAATAGGTTTTTTAAATGTTTCTTACATTTTGGGATACAACACAAAAACTTGTGGCCCCCTGACAGAATGTGATTTCTGAAGTACTACAATATTATAAGCCCCCTGCTGAATTTTACTTCTGGATAAATAAAATCCATCCATCTGTTTATCAATCTATAGAGGCCAAATAAAACTTTTCATAAAAATACAAACTCCAGGATGAGCATGTTGATTTAATTCTATTATAATAGAAGGGTAAATAAACAGTCACTTAGCTCACTCCCTTGACAATTCCTTCCACAATCCTTACTTCACCCCTATTTCTATGCACTTCTGTTATGAATTAAACATTATGTAATCTTAATTACTCAGTCTAAAGGGGAATTTAGAGCTAATCCTTCAGTCCCTTTATCATGGACTTGCGACTATCATGAAAATATCGGAATATGTATACACTGAGATTGTTGATACAAATTCCTAAGTATAACCACCACAATCAACTCTAACAATGTTAAAGGGGTCATGTCATTAAAAATGACATTAATTAGACATTTCCAATGCTTTTCTGAAATTATCTCTGTAGAGCTCAAAGCATATTTCACTGGATATCCCCAAAAATAAATTTATTGATACTAAGGTGAATTTTTGCACCACCAAAAAAAACCCCAAAAATTTCTGTTTTCAAGTTTCCCAAACACTTTCCCTGTCTGAAATTGGTTGAAGAAACAGACAGTTCCATAGTATTGGTTAAGCCAATGTTGCTTTCTCAGGCAAATAATTTTGTTGAGGATTTTGTTGAGTATACTGTAGTTGTACTTTACAATAGTACTAGTACTATAATAGTACTTCGTTACTACATGTTAATAATAATGTTACTGTATACTGGTGTCATACCAAAATGTTTTGCCATGCACATGTATGGGCTTTTCCAATTCTCAGTTAAATAATCTTTTAAAGCCATATCATAAATTTTTACAACTTATTTAAGGCATGATGATTAGATGAGTAGTTAGATGAGTAGGCAGTCTTTTATTGTGTCTGGGGTGCATCAGGATGTAATAGCATTTACACTATATAGTGGTTTCAATAACCACATCACGCACTGCACCCCATCACACCTGGATATCCATTTCCTCATTTAAAACAAGTGTTAATATTATGTGTAAGTGCTTCAGATATTATATGTGCTTCAATTTTCAGAACTAAATTTTAGTGAATACCCTCTATTTGTCCACTGTTATACAAATATAAACACACACATAGACAAAATGTTTACACCAATGCAACCAAATTTGTATTTCCTAAGGTATTTTTTCAGAGGCTGAATAACCAATATAACTAACTTAATGCAAAAATATGGTAAAATCTTTAAAATAGACCATTTAAGAGAACTATCATTTTAGATAGTCTTCATGGGCCTTCAAGATTATCATTTTAGACAATTTTTAAAGGTTTTAATAAGTTTAATTCTGTCCATTTTTGCTGGATAATAGTTTGTAAAGACCTCAGAAAAAGAGAATCTAAACTAGAACAGCAGCAAGAATTTTCTTATTGCTCTCATTATGGAGGTGATCGACTGGCCTCATCAGGAGATAGTTTCTGTAATTGGTTAAAATGACCAAGCGCAGAGAAGTTTGGCTCTCTACTGAAAAACATTTCCAAGCTCAACTTGGAACAGAGCCAAGCCCAGGGTTGTTTGGTTGCGTTCCAGCCCCAGCCTGACTGGCAGCAATTAGGGGCATCTGAGCCAAGCTCAGCTTGAGCTCCACACAAACACCCCTAATTACTGCCAATTATGCTAGGCAGGTAGACAGATTTGAGAAGCCAGGGGGATGTTCAGGCATGGGTGGGCATGGAAACAATTTTCAAGAGCTTAGAAACGTGACTAGAAGGAAAGGTTAATGCTTTTTTTGCATAGGGGCAGGAAAGGAGGGAGGGCAGTGTGATGTCTGAGCCATCGTCTCACCTCTATTGATGAGCCGGGCTTCTTTTTTAGCTCCTCACATTTACGAAACTTGCAGATCTGGTGGCCCGTCTTACGATTACGACAACTGCTGCACACTCCACAGTTGATTAGCCTCCTGCAGGGTGCACAAACCCCACACCTTTTCCTTTTCTTTTTTGCTGGGTTTCCACTGGATGTAGAGGAATTATTCTGTGGGCAGTCTGCCAGATTGGCAATTTGAAATGCACTGTCTGTAACGGCTGCCGAAGCTGTGGGGGAATGAAGGGCTGTCATGACGATGACCCCAGGAGGTAATGAGATACCCCCTAATGCCGGAATAGCAGAAAAAGTTCCAACACGTTCCGGGAGATTCATTATCTCTGCTTCAGCAGCACCACATTTTAGCTTGTTCATGCATTCCCCTGCTAAAGGTCCACAATGTTCAGGGGATAAGGTAGAGAGGAAATTATTATTTGCCATTTGCAGTGTCTCTGGTGGTATGCCAGGTTTTCCTGGCCTTGGGGAGTCATTTCTATGCATGCTGGTCCTATTAGGGTTTATTACTGCTGATTTCCTTCCCCAGTGCATGCCGTTATCACAGTTCCAAGGTGATACACCGATTCTAGCACTGGAAAAAATTGGTGTTGTTATGCGGGCAATCTTAGCAGTCTGTGGAAATCCCCCATTGGTTTTGTAAAAGTTTGCAAAAGACCTGTACCTTTCCATTTCGGCACTGTAATCCAACAGCTGGCTTAATCCACCATCCTGAAGATTGTCCTTTTGCATAAGTGACATGTCTGTGCGCTGTCCGCTCTCAATGCAAAGTGCATTGTTAAAATTAGACATAACTGTTGCTAAGTTGCTAGGAGCTCACAATATTTTTTTTGAAGGGTGGTAGTTGGTTATAGGATGGGTGAAGCTGGTTAGAAACAACACGTCACCATCTTGGGTTATTCCCTCCTCTAAAACAAGAGAACAACAATTACAGATAAAAGTGACAAGCACACCTGAACTACTACACAATAGCAATAGTTAAAAATTGCTGATTAACTTTAATAAAATGTGTCACAGTTTTGGGGATTTTAATATTGCTACTTAACTATCACACTTTAATGGTTTATTACAATAGGAAACAGAAACTAGGATGTTTAAAAGCCATTAACTCTGTAATATGACTAAAAAAATTCTGGTATTTTGAGTTCAGACTACTCAGGAAAGAAATCATAAAATTAGTAAAATAAATTCTCATGGTTTATCATCTTAATGAAGCAGTTTCATTCAGGTTAAAATATTATTTAAGACTAATTTAATCTAACTACATTAGGTTACACCAGCTAAATAACTGAGATCAGGCTGAAATAGCAACTTCAAAGAGTATAAACATTTTCAGAAAATGACATATGTTGACATTGTTCCATTACAGTAAGCATGTATTATTACACACAAAGTTAAATGTCATTATTACATTGAAAAATAAATTAACACACATTTTTAAGATGCCATTTACCAAATGACTCAAACATGTTTTGACTTACTCCAACCAAGTCTCAAACCTTGACAGCTGTGGTGTCTGTATGAGTAGGAGATCCATTTTGTTGCCACAGATGTAAACTGCTAGCTCTGAATTTAATCCTAAATTTTCACAGGGAACATTGAATAACTATCCAAGACTACTGATAACGTGTTAACAAGACCATGTTATTGTTTATGAGGCCTCACAAGAAGCCAGTAATGTTCTTCATTAAGTCTTTTTCAAAGAGACTCGTTCTGCTTTAGAACTTCCCATTTAAAGATAAACAGAAAAAAAACTAATACAAACATTTAATACTTAGCTTTCATCAAAACTTAGCTTTCTTTTTTGACTAGCAATGTAAATTTGTGTAATAATTATACACATTTTTAACATATTAGTAATTGGTCTTGGTTTGTGTCATTTTTGTCCACGAGTGTCATTTTGTCATTTTTGTCAAACTGTGGATTTTCACGCTAACAACAAAGTTTAGAAAATAAGACAATACCCGACACTTAGAGAAAACATAAAGAGGTCGAGTATAACAGCTGTGGCGCCGATTATAGCGGATATATTCAAATCAAATTGCAAAATGAAATTTAATCACTGACGACTTCTAAAACCTCGGAAATAAATAATAAAACAGTGGACATTCAGAAAGCATGCGCCAGTGTCGCTAAGCGAGATATAAAGAGCAAATAAACAGCAGCACCTACCAGACAATCCAGACACAAGAGCGGCACATTACAGCGATGAATACACAATGAACACACAACGAGCGATCGCTTCAAAAACATAATCTTTACGCAAATAAACACCATTCCCGATACAAGATAAAGTAGGAAGAAAAGTGTATGTTTGTGATGGCGTCCTGGTCGTGCCTGTTGTCTGTGAAGAAATGACTGGAGGTGAGAAACGTGTCTCCTGTCGCTGTGTGTGGCTGACTGGTGCTGAGGTAAGGAGGATGGGATGTATACACCAACTGATCATTGGCTGGAAATTAATATAGAAACACCAGGGGCTCTGACGAGGGGGGTGCTCATCACTCTCCACCTGGAAACAGTGTGCTTTCCTTCGCTCTCTGTTCGGTAACACTTGACATGAATACATTAACGATCAATTAAATAGTAATATACTAACAAAGCGTTCTAAGACCATAATTGTTTCTATAAATTCTGTTTTTTTTTGTGGTGTTGGCGGCTATTGAACCTGCTGTAAAACAAATACTGTCTTGGCAGGCAGCACACTTGTTGAGACCGCCATATCAAAGGGGTAATGTTACGTTCCTGTGTTTTGTGTGGGTTTTTTTGTCCTTCTCTGCTTTCTGTTCTCTCTCTTTCACCTTTACAGAGCCTCTTGTAATTCCATTGGTTCCCGGTACTCTCCATCATAATTATCCTGCTTTACGTGTCCCGTTTGTTACCCGTCGCTCTGTTGTCTTTAAATATCAAGGCTTGTGGAGAAGCGGACAGGTAAGAACGTCACGTGACATACATTGCGCAACACGTAGGGTTTTGTTTATGTTTAGACACACTAGGGGCCCGTTTCAGAAAGGTGGTTCAACCAACTCTGAGTTTAAACTTCAACTCTGAGTTGACTTACTCTGAGTTTGGAAACTCAAAGTTTTCGGTTTCAGAACAGTTGAAATTAGTTGGTTAAATCAACTCTGAGTAGGTTGACTCTGAGTTAACCGCGTGCAACACGACTATAAAAAGCCATTATGAATAGAGCGCAGATATTACGATTCACCATGGCAACAGCACCCGGGGAAAAAAGGCAGAGGCTATTTACAGTGTAAAATGCTATTTACATTAAGTGTTAATAGAAGGTAGATGCTATTTATACTACTTTAAATATACTTAAATATTTATAATACTTTAAATATTTTTAGGTAGATGCTGGATTTTCTGCTATTTATACTACTTATTGCAATTAGTGGCAATTGTCTGCACCTTAGTATTGTACTACATTATAAAACTGTATACAATAATAACATACTGCATGCAAATGATAATTTAAATTCAAATTATTAAATAGATGCCACCTTTTCCGGACAATATAAACCTTCTCTGCACCTACCCTAACCACACCCGATACTTTCTTTCGATTATGACCTTAATTTTTATTGAAAATAAATGCCTTTCTGATATGATATGACATTTGAAAAGGGAGGAAAAAAGCTCCGCTAAAAGAGGATTTGAACTCGGATCAACCACGTTAAGAATGACTGCAACACACACCTTACCATCTACGCCACTAGAGTAGCTGTTTAGTGTGTGTCTTTTGTCTTGGACTTAGAGTAATTAGTCTCTGCCAACAAGGCAAGTTACAATCCGTATATCGTATATTTAATTTACTCTCTACAAAAACTGTATCGCTCAAATAAAAAAATGCATCAGGATATGACAAAAAAATCCACTCGGGGACGCAAAATCCTCTATCGGCGTAAATGTAACTCTGCGAATGAATGCAGCCTCCTCGTCTACAGGATTCTGTATGAAAGGACATGCCATTTTCACTTTTAGTCTGCAAGACAAACATATGTGCAATGAATGAATGTACCGAAAGAATGAATGAAATATTTAAACAGAACATTAAACATGTCATAAATACTCGTGGCTCCACCTGTGATTGGAGGGTTGGCGGAAAAAAGGGGGAAGAGACAGAAATAAACTCCAGGTTTAATGAAGAAAACCTGCTCCCGACCGGGTTAGCTTCACAGAGTAAGTTACCACGGTAACAGTTTTTACTTACCACCTTTCTGAAACGGGCCCTAGGTTAGGGGCGAGTGCCACCCGCTGTAATTTTGTTTATTTGAGAGTGTAGTTTAGTTAGGGCGTCATTGACGCTGAAGCCTTTTTCTTTCATTCTCTTTGTTCATTTGGTTAGTTAGTGTAGTGGGAATTAAACGTGAGATAGGCTTGTTTATTTGTTTCTTTTCTTTGGCACCACTCGCGTCCCGTTTCCCGTTTTCCCCTCTGTGTCTTTGTTTGTACAGTTTGTGTTATTTTCGTTTTTGTATATTATTTTCACCTTCACTTTATCCACCTGTGCACACACTTGTCAATAAATTCACCTTTGAGATTTACTCCCGTTTTTGTGGTTACCAGCACTGAAATAATAATTAAAAATAAATTAAATGTTATACCCCTAACCCCCTAGACATCTGGGGTCGTAACAGGTAATAACATGAGCAATCAAAGTTCCGTAGATCTTGTGACATCTTGGTATTATTAATAAATTTAGCAAATTTCATAACTTAAAACATCGTTCTCATTAACAATGAGGGATTTATTTAATTGTTCTCTACCCATTTAGCAACAAACTCCGAAACGTATGCGCATTTAGGTCAGTATCTCTGCTAGTTGTCTCAGCCTTACGCACAAAATATAGCACACTGTGAGTTGCTACAGACTCTGTCATGAATCCGGCCTTTGTGGCTCCCTCTAGTGGCCGTCAGCGGGAGCCATCTCCCGAATATTAGGGACTACAATTCCCATAAGCCCCGTACCTGGGCCGCACCCCTCACAGGTGGCGGCCATTAACCTCATCAAGAACTGTTTATAGACTCTCAACGAACTCATGCTCATTGCGAAGTCTTGCCATTCCTTGTGTTTGCATTTCTAAGCGTTTCCTACTGTGGATTGCCTTTCTTGTGTATTACCTGGACTGTCTTTGATTTTGGATTTACTGCTGCCTGCCTTTTGACCCCTTGCTCGTTATTTGGATTACTCTCT
>JAZGTK010006053.1:0-21406 GCA_036877625.1 Ambastaia sidthimunki
TATTCAGATATTAGGAAGTAGAAATCAAACTACATGAAATGTTTCTCTGTCAGGTTTTAGTCCCAGGGAACACTTTCAGCTCTGCAGCTGTGTGACTTTGATTAAATGCTTGTGCTCTGCTTTAACACTGGACTCTGAATGCCTCCTGAATAGTCTGTCATGGCAGGTAGACAGGTTTCACCATTATGGTAGATTTATAGTCTAACCCTGTCTACTCCTCCAGAACTCTTATTCACATAGTAGGTGGGCCCTGCAAAACTGCTACTGGCTTGAATATTTCCTATTAGTTGAACTCATTAGTTAAATTTTAGTGCATTGCAATATTTGTAGTTTTTGCAATCTTGTAGTTTTCTCATATATCAGTTATCAGTTTATGAGGCATGTAATTTAGTTTACCCGTGCCTCTTGCCATAATGATGACATACGGAAACTGATTTAGCCAAAGGAAAAAAATAAAAATTATGGCATAATATTTGTGAAAGTATCATTCTTGTTTTAATTAGAAGTGTCTAGAGAGCTTTTATAAACTATTTGGCAAAGTGTGAATTTTTTTATAGCTACATTCAGTCTGACTGTGGCCTGCACTCACACTTGCATTTAGTTCCGAGCAGGAGCATGCTTACATAATTAATGATGCAACTTTTTGTTTTAAGGAAAAGCACGTTTACTAATACGCCACTTAATAGATTTATCATTTATGCCACGTGGTGATTTTGACTTGATTGTAAAGCACATATCAGTATTATTATGGAAAAGGCTGACTGGAGCAATTTGCTGCTTTATTTGCAAAGTACAATTCCTGTTCATCAACAAGATGAGAACCAAACCTGTTAATACCATGTAAATACTTGAATGAATTAAGTAAATTGATAAATATACTATCCAGAAGATGTTTGTTGTCATAATGATGTAGCTGATCGTGCTCTGGCATGGTTAGTGATCACACTACATGGGAACCAGCCGTTGTTCCTAACATGAGTGCTTAACATGAGTACACCCTAAGAAGCATATTCATTCATATTTATGCATTATTCATTATTCAGTTAAATATCTTTGTTTTTGAAAAATCGTAAGGACTGATAAAGAGATCGATCTCGGGATTAAAAACATTTATACTTTTTCACTGGTTACTGCTGTGTTATTCCTGCTCTAGACAGGTATTCCAGCTGTTCCATTTTCTCTCAAGTGATTGGATGGGATATAGACAAAGTCAATGGAAGGAGAGCTAAGCTGCTAAGCTGAGAGCTGTTTAAATATAGAGTGATGCTCAATTAAGAATGGTGTAAAGGTGTTAAAATCTGTCTTTGGAAGAACAGGAATAAGTGCAGTTGCTTTTCAAGACATTTAGAAGAAATTCAGTATTTAATATAATTGAAAGTTATATTTTGGCCTCAGAGACACGTTCAAATAATGTGCATTTGTTGCAGACCTGTCATTTTTCTTGTCTTCAGATATGCCTGTATGTTGCTTTATGCAGTCCTACTTTTTCTGTAGATTAAGGGTGTTCTCACAATAGCCACTCTGAATTGTGCCTGAGTGTGTTTGATCCCTAAAGTCTGGTTTGTCTGACCAGTGTGACTGCTCCGTGGCACGATTAATTTAACTTTTGGCCCACTTATTTTGAATACATTATTTATATTTATAACAGTTTGGTTTTCACCTTGTTGATGAACAAGAATTGTAGTTTGCAAGTAACATTGCGAATTCCTTCAAGTCATCTGTCTCCGTAATAATCTTGTGATATCTGCTGTACAATCAATTAATTAATGGATTAGCGAAATTGCTTTTCTTCAAAACAAAATTTGCATTGTTAATGGCGTAAACATGCTCCTGCTCGGAACCTTTAAGTGCAAATGTGAGTGCAGGCCAGTGGGGGAGTGGGAGGCAACAAAGAGGCCATGCCGAGTCTAAGTACATCCTCACATTGTTTTCTTTTTCATTGATGACTAATTTTTAGTTTGTGCCATTTTGTGAGATTGTAGTTTGTGAGATTTTCCTTTATTGCATCATTTTGTGTTAAGATTGAATAATAATTTAATAGCTCCTCTAAGGCATCCTCACAGGATGTTGTGTATATATTTTACACCAAAAAAATAAATGCTGTTTTCTTTTGATTATTTACAAAAAATGCAATACCAAGCATTCAAAAATGACAGTTTATATTACACTCTTGTCATAGCCAGGGGCATTTGTTCATTATTTTATTTATTTTAAGATAAATAATACCTAAGTGGTAGTTTTGAATATGAAAGTAATTTGTCTCACTGAGGCAATGATAGACAAATAGATAAAATTGCTCTTAAGTTAGTACTATTAGACTGACAATAGAGTGAATTTTGTGAATGGAATATAACTTAATTTTATCTTTTGTGTTTGTTTACATTTTGTATTAATCAGATGATGGAGACTAGTGTTATGGACTGGCATATCTAAAAGTATAGTTAGTTGGTAGTTCAGCACACTTTCAGCATTTTGTGGAGCCAGCTTGTTTACTTTAGTGGAGTGATGCTATAGTTACAACATAGTATGCATATACTCTTTCACAGTATAGTACTCTGAACAGGCCTGTTCTCCAGAGAGTTGGAGAATTGCAGCGTAAAACAAATTTGCACTGTCTATTAAAACTTAGACAGTGTGTGAAAATAAAAAACAGTATCAGTGAAATCCAATGTTAACAGTTACAAATATAATCTGTAAATGCTAAAATTATGCTCAAATAACAAGTGAAAAAATAACAAATGAAATAAAGATGAAAATTCTGTAGAAGTATTGTTCATTGTTAGTTCATTGTTAGTAATAATAAAAAATACATAACACATTTTTGTAACCTCATTATATTATAATAAATACAACATTATTGTAAAGTGTTATTTTATATTCAGCTCTCAGCCATGGGTAAGGAAAATGATGAAGATGACATTCTTGTTAAATCTTAGTAGAACACCTTGACATTGAAAATGTCATGCTGACACTATTCGTCTTACCTAGATTGCAAATCAAAACTTTATGAAAAACATTTACCTCTTTAACTGGTTCATCTCAGGGAAAGTTGTTGATGTACACATAAACCTCTGCAGGATTGAGCATTCATTGGGCAAATCTTTGTATGGCATGTTTACGTCCATTCACACACAAGATTTTATTGCTCAGGGAGTTTGATTAAAGGAAGCTGATTGCCACAGATTTGAATGGAAAGCTTGCTGAATGCTTTAACATTCTGCTCATGCTGTGTGTAATCATTTGTTAGTGTGTGTGGTCTCAGATTAAATCAGAGTGCTGCCTCCTTATCTAGATTAAGCGAAATAATTTGTTACAATTTTCCATTAAGTTGTATTCAAAAAGGGATGTTACATTAAGGGCACATTTAAAGCAAATTGTGCTGTCTCAGAAAAGTTCACTGTTTCTAAAGATGTCTGGCTTTTTCATTTTCTATCACTGTCTGATGTACTTGCGGATGCAAACAACGTGAAGTGTAATGGAGTTGGCCGTGTCTGTGCTTGACATAACATCACCATCTCTGCACCAGTACAGAGTACAGAGCAGAGCACGCACCATGTTTCTTCTGCAACACTTTATCTAATGCACCTGTCACATGGGGCTATTTAAACCACGCCGTGAATGTGGCGAGACACCTGTCATAATGATTCCTGTTGTTTCCTTACTTGAGATTTTGCCATGTAACACAAATTTAGTTGAAGTTTCATAGTTCTTGACACAAACTGAACAGTAGGTTGGTTGTATGTTAAAAGTGGGGATGGACCAATCAGTTACAACAACGACTAATTGATTGTTATTAACTTAATCAAAGAGCACCTTTAATTCTAGGATAGTATGTAGAACCTGATATCCTCATTTATCTCCTCATAAGTCTCTAAAACATGTAATAAAACCTAATGTAATAATCGCCATACCGATAATGTATTAAAGTGTTACATTAATGGGAAGTTATTACATGTTTAGGGACTTATGAGGGATTTTTATTACATTATTGGGAGTTATTACATTATCAGGTATTTCACATTGTTCAATGCAAGACTTAAAATGTTTTGGTTTGAATAGTTTTGTTTCAAAATGTGAATGATGATTAATGTTAATTATCAAGCATAGTAAATAGTAATAATAATAATGGTGAAATGCATTTTGCTGCAGCATTAGGCTTAATACTATTACTATTATAAAGTTTGGTTGAATATTGTTGATTTAATATTATTGGTAAAATATTCGCCCAATTTTATGTTTTTGGCTAATATTCTGATATTCTGGTAAGTGTTAAAATGTCAGGTATTTATTTAATTATAGTATTGGTTCAAATTTCCTAAACAGTGACTACTAAAGGAAATAACACAAAATACAAATTATTGTTAAATATATGTGAATATGCCCCTCAAACCATTTGAACACTTTAAAATGCATAAATGTCATTGGTTTCAAAAACAAAAATACCATGAAGCAAGTAGCTTGTATTTTAATGAAAAATATGACAGACACAAATTTGAGTTATAATTAATAGAACAATAGAGATGTGTGAGACTGTTTTGACACTTTCTGATTTCAGGACTCAGTGGAATAGAATATTATGTGGGGGGATCAGTATTGTCATTTTGTGATTGATGCATTTGAAATGTTAATAATAGTTAGTAAGGATGTTTTGATCGCTGCCATTTCAGTTTTGACACTTAAATTATTTATTATTGAATTTAAAAAACAGATGATCAAGAACACTTTGTATTATACCACTCATTATTCCTTGTGCTGTTTTTGCATAAGAATAAGGCAAATATTGAATTTTTGTGGACTGCCTGAGCAGTATGTTCTGGTGACAGTTTGGCGTTTGACAGCATATGTTTGGACACCCGTAGTCAGATGGAAACAGACCTGTCAGCACGGCGGCAGGATGGGACAGTGAGATAATCACAGAGTGTCATTTTAGGGGGCAATTAACCAGCTTGGAATGAAATGAGAAAACCTGTTTTTTTCCTGCTGTCCTAATGGAGGTTCCGGTCATTAGTTAAACGAGAGTCACTCTCTGGCTGTAATCAAACGTGAAGCGTTTAGTTTAAGAGCCCATTATAAAACATCTGCTCTCCGGTGACAGTCTGCAGAGACGTGCATTTGCTGGTTTGAAAAGTCGACAAGCACCATTTTTGCTTTTCCATTTTAAGTCCTTGTATGTTGCACATGGCTAAGAATCACAATCCAAGTCAGATTCCCATTTGCTGGCTCTTTATTCAAAATGCTGATGAATGATGTGGTTACGTCATCAGTGTAGTTTTGGTGTCTAACACAATATAAATTTCTCTTTAATTGCACAGTGTACCTCTTCAATTTCATTTGATATTTTGTTTTGCCATATAATGTGCATTTAACATGATCCAAACATTCATTAACTGTGATTTTGGGTATGTATCATACACTTTAATATATTATAAAAATGCACAAAAAAAATTTGATTTGGGAGTCTAGGTATTCTAGAACAATTTGATAGACATTATTTTATTATATAATATTTTATTTTATTATAAATGGCAGGAAGTTATTATAATATAATTAGGAACATATTTTTAAAATACAATAAAGACATTTTTTATTAACATTTCTGTTGAAAATAAACGTATTAAATAATAAAGGATACATTTATTTCACTGTTTAAGTAGCATTTGTTTCCAAAGCATTTCATTATTTGACAAGATACAGGCTAGTAACATTAAACAACTCCATAAACTAAATATTATTTGTTATTATGTCACAACACATTAAATCATGTTATTTTTTTAAATCGTTGTATTCCCATAATGTAATGTTTTGTGTCCTGTATTGCTTCTCTTCTCTTTACAGAAACTAAACTAGATAGAGGAAAGTAAGGATTAGATAGCATTCTGAGGAACAAATTCAATACAGAACCCGATTTCATTTAATATAAGACTGCCACATAATCTGTCTGCCCTTTGTGTAAAGCAGAATGTTAACAAGCTTCACTAATATCTCTGCTTCTCTTCTTCCAATAGACCAGTTTCCCAGCCAGCCAGCCCCGCCCCCTCTACCGCCTGCTCCACATCAACACAAGCAGCATCCGTCAGTCACTTCCCTCAACCAATCACTGGCCAATCAGGCGGCAGAGTTTCAGAGTGCATCTGAATGTGTGCAGCTGCAGGAAAACTGGGTTCTGGGTGGCAACGTAGGCTTGGAGAACAGGTACTTGTTTTAACACAGCCAAAGTCACAAGTTTATAACTGTTGCACTATTAGATATAACTATTAGATATAAAATTATATAGATATTCGTTTTTTAAAATATAACAGTTAGCAAAGCATAACTGAATACATAGTCTGAATACATTGAATACAATGCCAATTATATATTGAAGATAGATTTTTACCAAATGTTTGAACTGTGTTATTAGGACAAGATCATTTCGTAATTTTCAGTTTTAGGCATATTGTAATGTTGTGTATATATGTGTAATGTATACATAACATGTTGGCCAAAACAATAGTTTAAAATATTTGCATATTACCTGATCTAAAAAGCCTACTATAGGCTGTTTAATAACAGCTTTCAATGTGACAACTTATCCCATATAGTTTGAGAAAATGTCCTCCTTTTGGGGCACGTTGACACAAAAGGTCAAAATGTGATCAGTGAACTGTGTCTTTCTTTCTTTGAAATAATGGTTGAAATGTTTGAAAGCTACAGAACAGCTAAGGCAAAAACTGACTTCAAAAAATAAACCTACTCTGAGCAATATTTATATAATATATACAATATATACATTACAATACATATTGTAATATAATCTGTAATATTTGAGACACTTAAATTGAGTGCCCATTATTCATTTATTACTACTAATTTTAGAGCAAATATCATGGTAAAAGCTACAGAGGACTTTATGTAATGCAACATACTGTCAGTACAGATATCATGAGGTGTACTACTCAAGCTGAGGGCTGACTGCCCAACATCTACCTGACAGTGTGCATTTATTTAAGCAAGACATGAGCATCATATCAGGCAACACGCATCATGTGAGGCTACCATCCCCAGCAGCTGTATTTTTCATATTCCTCAGATTTAAAAGCTTTTGTCTGTAGTCACACACCCTAGTTCTTTGTGTAGTCCCACAATAAAGCTGTTTGATTGTAAGTGTGCACACATCCCGTTTATTGTTTAATTTATAGACAGAAACCTTAAAGGTTTAAACAGCCTATGTGCAAAGTAGGTGTTGAATGAGATGAATTTCTTGATAAAGTTCAGTCTTGGTTTATAACAGACTTACAGAGTAAATAGCAATGTACTGCATTATAAATTTTCAACACCCTTATGCAGATTTCTAAATGCTAAAATCAGCAGTTTCACTTCAAAGGGAACAGTCCCGGTAGACTGTGTCCTGCAGAAGCCAAAAACGAATGCATCAGATACAGACTTAATTACCCAAAAGTCACCATGCAGAAGCCATTTCCATTATGTATTGTTTTTATGCTTATAAGTCTTTGCCAAAAATATGCAGACACATAATTAAGTGATCAAGTAGTGGACGCAGAGCACACATAAATGTACAACAGTTATTTCTCCAGTAAAACAGTGTTACTTACTTAAATGAAAACTAAATCAAATGATTTATAAAGCAATATGTTGACCTATTTAGCCTAAGTGGATGAAACATCAAAATGAATATGCATATATTCTTAACTTAAAATGGCCATATCATAACAAATCAAATCTTTGAACTTTTGAAACAAAAATAATGTGAAACTGAGAACTGAAAAAACAAGATCAATTGGGAAATGGCTAATTCCTTTTTCTGGTGAAGGAAATTACTGAGTTATGCAATTGGTGTGGATGACACTTAATGGAATAAAGTGAAACATATAAAATGAAATATATAAAAGCAGCGATGCAGAAATGACTTTCAGCATGGATAACTTCAGACAAATAGCAGTATGAAGAAGTTCTTTATACCTTCCCTGGTTGATATATTAAGGATAATGTCATAATGGTGCAGTTTATATAACCTTGCATTTGCTGCACGGAGCCCCAGAGGCAGAGCTGCCACCCACTCATATTGTAAAACAAGACGTTTAACAGCTTTAAAGTGTCCACAGGCTTATTTCACCATATTTCTATACATCAAAAACATGTGCGACTTACATTGTGCTGTATGCAGACTGGACTAGTGTTCAAAGTGGTCATGTATGTGTGTGCAAAACCTGTCATATAAATTGGTTCTAGATTCAGTAGAGAATAGACGACTCTCTACAGTCCCACAGTACACATTCATTACAAACTGTTGGCAATGTAGTGTGTTAGGTTTTTAATCTTTAGCAGGCCACAGCTATTGTGCTTCATTATGTAGAGGACAGAAAAAACAAAAACAAAGGACTACAGTAGGAGTGTGCTTCACATGGATATGAAGATGATGTTTTCTAATTACCTCAAGTAAAAAAATCAAGATCCAAGCAGAGCACAATTATTAATGAACCCACTGGAATTTCTGTATTCGCTCTCTCTGTCTCTCTTGCTCTCTTTCTCTCTTCTACTCTTTTTCCCTGTCGTCCATCCTACTTCCACACAGTCAGCTAAGCCAATCCTTTACATTCTTCTTTTTTCACTTCTCTACCTTTCTCTGTTATCTCCAAAACTTTCCACTCTGCTGTCTGTCACAAAGACTCTGATCTTTACATGTCAACAGAAAGGGACTGTCCTAAAATGGCAGTGGCGTAGAAACCTCCAGGGAGCATCTTAAAATACCGCCACTCTGCCAAGTGCTAGAGAGGCACCTGCTGCTCAGAGACTCCTACTGAGGTGGCAGATGCTTCTGCCTCAAGGAGGATGCTTGAGTCCTAGTTAGAGCTGATAAGAAGTGTGCAAATCCTTCACTTGCATTCCTGTTTTTAACAGATTTTCCACCTTTGTGTGATTCTTAATTAAACGTGTCCATGTTTAGCTCAACACATGTCCTGCTGTAGCTGAACCTTTCACATCATCTGTTTCCTTATTTTTTAACCTCTAGACTCAAACATTTCAACTCCTAAAGTCAACAAGTAGTCTTTAAAACACTGTTTTTTGAGATAGGTAATGCGGTAGTCATTATGTATGAGAGAATGCCAGGAAAAGACTTTTATTCCATTGTTTGTGCTTTTTCTTTCAACCTCTAAATCCTTCTCTTTTCTTTAGTGTGGTGGTTTCTTTTGCACCACAGCATTCCGAATGTCAACACAATGTCAAGGGAAGGTTGGGATGCGAACAGAGAATCAGATTGTACAAGAGCAGAAATCTCTTTGGGGTGAAGTTACTTCTTAGTCGTCCTAATGCGAACAACACTTTCACACACTATAAAAAGGGGCAACAAGGATTAGCTTAGTCATTTTCTGTGCCTGTCACACTTTCACTAATCAATTATGGATTGTTTGGCCTCAAAACGGCACACTGTCAGTGTATTTGTTAATCGTTTGTGAAGGCTTTTAAATGTACCTCATTCAGTGTGCAGTGGCCCAAAACCTATCCAAGCCCTTGTGAAAATGTGTGTGTGTGTTTGGAGTTGTGACTGAAGCTCATACCCATTCAGATTATAAAGCTGAAGTTTTACAATGGAGCCCATCTGAATAAAAAGCAGGTGTCTTAAAACCAGGGCTGTATTGAAACTTTCACAAAAGCACTGAGTACTGCTTGACCGTTGAAGTTTTAAGTAAAGAGTAATGCTGTTTCCTGGAAAGTTTGAAAATGTCCTTATCTCACATTCACACAGCAAAGGATTGTTTGTGTGAAAGGTGCACATCGTAATTCATCCTTATTAAAAATGTCACATTTAAAATATTTAATAGCACATTTAAATAAAAATATGATTCCGCTTTAAGCTTCAGTCATATCAGTGACCTAGAAAAAGATGTTTTCTCTATTACATAGAGAAACTCGCCCTCTCATGAGGACTGCTGTGCAGAGATCACATGACCAGCCATAGATGGATAGCAACAAATCAAAAGATAAACAAACAGCCCTGATGTGAAGCAGTGGCAGTTTATATACTTCCTGCATCCAAACCAATGAGTTTAAGTTCAAAACCACTGAGATAAAGGATAGAGCCTACAAGACAGCACATAACTAAATAAATTAAATAAATAAAAATACAAAATACTGAGTGCAGACACTGATTTAATTTGTAAAAGTATGATTGAATTTTTTAAAATAAATAAATTCACGCTGATTTTTAAACTTTCCACTGCAGTCCAAATCAATTCAGTAATTAGGACTATTTGTTAATTATTTTTTACATTTCTGTTTTGTACAAAATCCTCTGTGTTAGTGATTTAATAGTTCTAAAAGAAAGCCTAGAGTAAAATTCAAAACTTCAAAGTTTTTTTCATCTTACAGAAACAAAATTTCAAAGGCTTAACTTTAATCAATGAGATTTTAATGACTATTACCAAAGTCTAGAAAGTCTCAGTAAGTTTCCACTTCTTTGCCTGATGGGTTGTTATTGTTCTAAAAGATTAGGTAACTGTTTTTATATTTCATTCTGCTATGTTTTTAATCATTGTTTCCTTAGACACTTTCTGTTGAAGACTGGAACAGGTACCACATCTCTCTTCACAACACCAAATCCAGGTTACACCATGGCAACCGGGACTGTCTACTCTACACCGGCCCACCCCTTAAATCGCAACCCACTATCAAGAGGTGCATTCAAACTCAACAAATCATCTAAACGCTGTTCGTGGAAGTGCACCGCTCTCAGCGCCGTGGGCGTGGCTACACTCCTGTCAGTTCTGCTCAGCTACTGTATAGGTAACCACATTTGCAAGCAAAATGTGTGTTTGAGTCTATGTGTGCTGTTGCTTATATGACCAAGAAGTTCTCAGGTGCAGGCTGGGTAAACCAGTTTTTCTTCCTCCAACCTTCATCTGTGGCCAAAACACCTGGTGCTCGGCTCTAAATAGCCTTCCCATTGCACAGAGGAGTCTACAAATCTTCATACACACACACACACACACACACACACACACACACACTAGACAAAGACATCACTTTCACTTTTAATAACTGCAATAAAGCAAAAGCAAGATGAACTGATTTTGTTGTCCACAGCACTCTGTATTCAGACTGTTAGCCTTGACAAACATTGCACCCTCCTCCCATCTCTCTGTTTCCTTTACATTGTTTCCCCACTGTGAGTTATATGCCGCAGTCAGAAGCCTGTTAGAAACACTCTTCCCCCCGAAGATCAAACTGAGAGGAAAAGAGGTGTGTGAAGCACTGCCTCCTCAGAAAGCTCCTCGCTGTGAACTTTGAAGGAGACTTTTCTCAAGCTGTTTCGACACACGTTGAGTGCTTATAAAAAACAACCAGAAAGCATTTGCCTATAATTTAACAGCACTGCATAAGAAGAAAAGGATGTCTTGAAGAGAGAAAGGGAAAGTAAAAAGAAAGAGAAGAGGGAGAGACTGCAAAATAAGAGAGAAAATTCTGATATTATACAATGCAAACATGTTTTGATCTTCAAACAAACAGATTTTTTTATGCTTTCTATCATCAACGGCTCTATGGTATTGCAGCAGATGAATTAATGGCATATTATCACAAATGCTTTCAATGACAAGCTAAAAGCTAATCTAGAGTATATGCAAAACAGTTTGTATCAAGGCCTCATGCAATGATAATTCAAAGCAAGTGTCTTCTAAAAGCTAAAACCAGACATCCTACACTATTCAAAGAGTTTCTTACAAGGAATGGACATTTTTTAACATATGTATTGCACTTATGCCCAACAAATGCAAAAGGAAAGTGCAAATTATCTTTTAAAGGGGTTGGATTTCAACAGCTTTTAAACTATATTTGTTTGCAAATTTAATTTAATTTGCAAAAATCACATTTGCTCACTGTTCTAAATCATGTGCTTAATTTCCTTTTCCTTCAGCCATGCATGTTCTTGGGCTAAACTGGAAACTGAAGGATGTGGATAATCACGCCTTTGAGAATGGACGAGCCAAACCAGTGACGTTCCCGACCAACACTGTGACTGCAATTTCTACAGATGGTAAAATTCTAGGCAAAAATCTGTGACATTTCAGCCACAGAAGGAAGTCTTGAGCTATAATTTTTGATAATGTAAAACATGTTTTCATCAGTAGACCATGACTCTAATCTTAATTTTATATTTACTTTACCTAAAAGACCACAGTGAAGAAGGCCAGGAAATGTTTAAGCATGTGCACTATTGTGACACCACAACACTGACCAGTAGACCCAAGTTAAAGTTACCTTAAAACACACCTCTGGTTTTACTGTGCAGGACTTATCAGGGGACATTTTTGGAAGGAAAAGTTTGTTCTTCATAAAATTGTCTTTTTTTCATGAAAAAACTTTCCTTTTTGCATGGTGCCACCAAGCCCCCTACCTCAATCATCTACCATGTACAGATCAAGCCCATCTAACCCACTAAGCCAACTGATTCCCGATAGATAGACTTAATTTCTGCCATAGGTTTTTCTCTTGGAAATTTGTCCCATGTTTGAAGCAAGTCCATAAAAAGCCTGTTTTCTCACTCCGAGTGGGAACCTGCCACTGTGTATTATGCTAGGAATTGTTCTTCTAACTATCTGGCTCGTTCTGAAGGCCATTGTATAGATGCTGGTCTGAATTATATTTGTCATCTAAATGACAGTCCTGTGGCCTTCTGAGAACTTGAAAGAGAATGGCAAATGCCTGCTGCAAGTTTTAGGGTAATGTATGACATTTAAAGGCTCTCATCAGAAAAAAAATTATTGCAGATACAATTTATGTCTGAACATAAAGAAAAAAACATTAAAAAATATCTAGGTAAGATGGACTCAAGATTGTCAGATTCATTCAGGATAAAATATGACACAGTATTGACTAAATTGGCAGCCTATTGTATTTGACTGAATTTGCTGCTGTAAATCAAACCTGAGCAGGTAAAGGTAATTTAAACAAACAAAAAAAAATTGATTGCAGTAATTGTTCATAAGTACTCAACTTTGAGTTTTTTTCATATGTGGCTACATTTTACAAAAAGTTAATTCTGAATATTGAACCGTGAATAGATTTTACAGTAATATAAATGGCACAGTTTTCTGGGTAGTTGTATACTCAGTATAATGTAACTGCTGACTAATGAAAATATAATATGAAACATACTGTATTTATTAGGTATTGCCTATAAGTGTTTTGATTCGGGTCTGTTGACAGGAAGGGTAGGTGTGATGCTGCAGTATAACTCCACACTGGACACAGGACAGGTGGAGCTGGGTCAGCAGGTAGCACAAGCCATTCCACCAGCGGTTTTTTGGAGGTCCAGACTTCTCATCGAGCAGCCCCACTTCATCAAGTTCAACATTTCTATTCAGAAAAATGCCCTGATAGGAGTATACGGAAGAAGGGGACTCCCTCCTCTGCACACCCAGGTACTACAATATTGAAGGTCTTAAGTCTGATATACAGTAAACAGATTTGTTTTGTAGGTGTGATTAGATTAGATGCGATTAGTACACAGACTAATTGATTCTTTAGACTGTTCAATCACAGTTACAAAAACAGCACCAATAACAATTAGTAATTTAAAGGTGTACATACTAAAAAAGTCAAGTGACCAGTTTCTGTCTTCTGAAGCAGCTTTATTCTTCTGCCTTTATTAAACAACAAACAGCGCTGTTGTCTGGCAAGTATTGACAGAAGCTATTCTATAAAAAAACAAGAGACAAGAAGAAATCAGCTCTCAAAGGTCGTACATGAGAAAGAATAAATCCTACTTTAATCACAGAAAACAAACTGTGCTGAACAGAAAGACATCTTCTCTCTGTCTCCCATCATTGGCTGGGTGTTTAACACTCACAGCTGTCAATAAAGGCAGCATCTTTCGTAAGTGCTGATAAAACTGCCCAAGTTATTGTAGATGTTCAATCAATGTGTCCCCAAAGCCAACACAATAAACTAAAGTAAGCTTATTGAGCACTGCTTCTAATTTGCTATGTGACTCTTTATTGCTTTTTTGTACCTGCCCAGTAGGAAATCAATTGCAGAAACTTTAATTTAGAGTCTTAACTAGTAGACCTATCTATTTATTCTAATCTTCTGTGTGAAGTGTGGGGTATAGAGTTTTGCACCGCTAAAAATAATTTTCTTACTCAGCATTTTAGACTTGCATATCTATAAATATAATACAGCATATATATAAAACAATAAATATAATACAGAAATGCAAAGCTGTGTTTTAAACAAGTTAATAAGACTTGTTTTTGGAAAATAGATCTTAAATTAAGTATTTTACTGATCCAGTGTTTATTTTTATTTTAAGCATTTATGCCTAAAACAAGAAAAACATTGTTTGCCAGTGGGGAAGGAAAAATAAACTTAGTTTAGGATACAGTATATACTTGGAAATAAGTCCTATTACACAAGTTTGTTTTGCTTTTAAAAGTAACTTAAAAGAAATTTCAATATTTCTACTGGCAAACAAGGCAAAAAATTTATATATTTTATTTTATATGTTTTTTTCTGTGTGGATAACAGACCATAACATTTTAAATAAAGGACAATAGATATCTTTGTACCTGTCTGTTTTAAAAGATTTCTTGTGATGGTATTTTGGGACCAGACAGGCTAAAGACCAATTAAATGTCATGCAGTGTCTGGATACTGAATTTGCATTTGTTTCCATAAATATCTATTGCTTTGTTGATATGCTTATGTTTTTGAAACAGCTGGAGTTAAATGTAATGTGCTTTTTTCAGTATGACTTTGTGGAGCTCCTGGACGGCAGCAGGCTGATCTCACAAGAGCGTGTGCGGTTGGATCCAGATCTCAGGGACAGACTGGAAGTTCCGGTCACTGTTCAGCAAGCAGGCTTTATTCAGTACCTGCACACCGGTGTGTGGCACCTGGCCTTTTACAATGATGGCCGCACTGTAGAACCTGTCTCATACAACACCATAAAACTGGGTGAGCTAGTGCACAGATTACGGCCATGTGCAAGCATATGTGAATGATCATGTGCGTATTTGTCTTTGTCATTTGCCAGAGGGAACGGCTGGTGTTTCTGTTTATTTCAGTTATAAAACTGAAAATGTTCCACATTATGTAATGTGACGACTGACAGCACAACTAGGCCACTGCAGCGAGCTTGCATAGGTGTCTTCAAAGTGCCCTTATTTATATTTCTGTCTTGAACCCAAGTGCCTGAGATTGTGCAGCAGTGATAATGAGGTGTGCAGAAGCGTGCCCTGAGTTGCTGGCTAATCAATAAGCTTGATTCGGCCACTATCTCTTTCTGTCAGGCCTAGTAATATGGAAGCCAAAAGAGTAAAGCTCTGAGCCTTGAGCTTCTCCTCTGAGCTGATTGTTTTCATCTCCAGAAATAAATATATTTTTGTATGGTATGCAGCCATGGGGAAGATTTGTTTTTATTTACTATTTATTTAGGAGCTTATTAAATTGTTTCTATGTATAATAAGTGGGAATTCAGTGAAGGCAACAATCCTTGTTATTCTTATTTTTTTTACTTGTACTGTCTTCTGTTGGATCACACATATGAAGTTCAAGTTTATTTATAAAGCGCTTTTCACAATGGCATATTGTTGCAAAGCAGCTGTACAAATGACAATGAAAAATATCCAAGGTTATTTACAAGGGAGTAAAAGAATTTAGTGGTTTTCATGTTAAAGCACTTTAAATAGAATGTAATTTTATGATCTGATCTTCTTTGTGCAGAGGCAGCGATGGAATGCCCACACAATTGCTATGGCAATGGAGAATGTGTCTCAGGCACATGTAGTTGCTTCCCAGGATTCCTTGGGCCATATTGTTCAAGAGGTGCGTGTAGTTTTTAATAGTGTTTTTTTGCTACCAAGGATGTTGCAAATGTAACCTGTCAAAAACATGTCCAGGTCATATTTTACTAAGAAATATGTTTTTATATATATGTGAAATATATATTTATTATATTTCATGACAATTAAGCAGATTTCTCTACTGTAATTTTCACTTCTGTATTTTAAGAAAACTTACATTGTGAAATACATATATATTAGTCATGGTGCTGTTTGTTGTACTGTTAAATTTAGAGGATGATTTTCATTAACTATACTATTTTACTATAATTACCTTTCCTATTGATAATATTGGGAATTACCAAAAGTCTGAAAAAAATTTCTGAAAAATTATCATGAACATTGTCACAATGAAAAGATCCTAACGTTTAAAAACAAATCTTTATGGTTAAATAAGCTTAATTGTTCCTTTATACGGCATATAATATCTTCATTTCTGTTAATTTTAGTGTAAAACCTGACCTAGACGCATTTGTGTGTTTGTCCCCAGCTGTTTTTTATCTTCCTGACTTTTGTCTTTTCCTATATTAGCGGCATGCCCAGTTCTGTGCAGTGGCAATGGTCAGTACAATGGGGGACGATGCCAGTGCTACAGTGGCTGGAAGGGGATTGAATGCGATGTGCCTAGCAGCCAGTGTATGGATGACCAGTGCGGGGGTTACGGCCTGTGTGTTACGGGCTCCTGCGTGTGTAACCCAGGCTACAAAGGTGACAACTGTGACCAAGGTAACTGAACAGATTGCAGTATATATGCAAAGAAATCACAAGACATCAGGCTCATTATAGAAGAGGACAGCACTTTCTCAACAGTACCAAACAGCTAATTACATGGATGAGGATACTGACTTAAAGGCTGTTTTTTGTTTTGATAAATTAGCCACACCATTTAACAGCATCCACTGACTGAAATGTATTCTACACAGGGATTATGCAAAAGGCAGACGGCCAGGAAAATAGCCCACACTTTCACAGCACATTTCCTGTCTTTTGATTCTTTTCCTCTTGTTCTTTCTAGGTCAATCCAATTGAATGTATTGATCCACATTCAATAGACTCTGGAATGAAGTCTTTAGATGTCTGTGTTTGGGTCACTAGACCAATGTTATCATTGTCATTGAATTGAATGAGTAGCTCACCTTGAGGTCAAGAAGAAAGAGACCAGGAGAGACACCAAATGGAGACCCTCTATAGGAATAAAATGTATGCTTTTAAGAGCTTATAGCTTTTTTAAATGCTATAGTTGTTATACTGGGAAAATATGCTTAGAACTTAGAAGTAATACAATTATAATTACAAATGTGGCAGTAGTGGTCGAATTAGGTTGATTGCCAATTAGAAATCTGTGTGGGTATAAAATAGGTCTGAGGGTTGCACTTTGTTAGTTTCTTGTTATGTAAGTTTTCAAAGCAGCATGAGGCATACATGAACTTTTGATTTGAACAGAGCTCAAACATTTGGTGATTTAACAGCAAGTGCACAGGTTATAAAAACAGATTCAGTGTATTAAGGGGAGCAGTCTAAAATTACTCCATATTCCAAACGACTGCATAAGCAATGAGGAACAGCAGTCGAAGTTCAACACTCACAGGGAGAGGATAGTTGATAAAACTCTCAAAATTACAACCTCAAAAATAGCATAGAATCAAATCAGCACCTCTGTCACAGCAAGAACTGTACATCACAAGTTTCATTGGGTTGAAATTTATGGCTGGGCTACAATTCAGAAGCTTGTATCCAAGGTCAGAGCACAGGAATGCGTAGAGTGATGAGTACAAAACCTGGACAATGGGCAATAAAAAATGTTTAACCAGATATGGCAGTCAGTTCACTGTTGTTAACATTTTCTCCAACAAGCAGATCTGATGAGACCAGTTTTTTGGTTTGGTCATTTAAATTGGACATATGTGACCCGATCTAGCAAAATGAGTCGGATGTTGCAAATTTCATTTGAGATTTTGGTATCAATGGAAAGAGGAGACCATAAGCTTTAAAATGATAGTTAAAGCAATACCTTGAATGGTTTTAAAGATATAACCATTTTAATTATGGCCGTCTCTTTTTCAAATTAAAAACCTGACAAAATCGTGTTTAAAGTTTTTTGTTGATACCTTTAAAAATCCATTCCATTTAAACTATTATTTTACAGCTTAATTTGACCAAAAACATTTGTATACATATAGTCAACTTTAATAGTCATTTAAATACCTTTACTTAATGATCTGGACTACAAAACGTTGGGAGATTATTTTTGAATGTCTGTTCTTTGAAATTAGATAAAAAAAGAAAATGGATTTTTTCATTGTTTTTTCACATTATCGGCCCGTATCTTAAAATGGAACGTTGCAACATCCGACTCATTTTGCCAGATCGGGTCACATATAATCCCTTACACTGACCCCAGCAAGTAGTTGGACAATAAAGCCAAACTTAAAGATGTATTAATGGCATTATTTTAAATAACAATTTAGCTTGGTTTTTAAATAATAAAACAAAATGTACTGTTGACATTGACAGAAAAGGTATTTGGTATGTGTGTGTAATTTACAAAGTTCAGCCAGTGATATGTTTGTAAAGCATTGTGAGACCTTTGACACATCATGAAAGGCAGAATCTGGCCTGCATTTCTCCCTAGTGGACTGTGTGGACCCCTCCTGTTCAGGCCGTGGCTCTTGTCTCCATGGGCAGTGTCACTGTACCTCAGGCTGGACTGGAGTAAACTGTGAGACGCAGATCTCAGTCTGTCTGGAGCACTGCTCTGGCCACGGCACATTCCAGAGTGAGACCAGCACCTGCGCTTGTGATGTGAACTGGACTGGTCCTGACTGCTCAACAGGTAACACAGTGACTCCTAGTAATACCAGTGATCAGTCATGATTTGTTAGTTCTGGTCTTCAGATCTGATTTGGAGAGGAGGTGTTTCAAGTAGGATAGGCATGAGTGCTTAAATGTGACAGCGATGATCAGTCTTGAAAACGATTCTGGTTGGCAGTAGTTCACTAGCATTTTATGCAGATAGATGCAAGTTGTAATATTACATTTGTATTGTGTATCTATGATATCTGGTAAATTTTATACAGAATGCATCATATAGAAAGCTCCTCAAAGACTCATTAGTCAGACCTATCAAGTATCAAAATGACCTGACATAAAAGCCCATCCCTAGTTCCAAGAATGCTAATTAGGATAAGAACAGTGCTGAGAAGCTTTGCTGACTTGAGTTTTATTTCCTACTACACAAAGTGGTTTACAAAACATGAATGCCAGACTAAACTGTACCAAAGTTTAATCTTAAATTTAAAATAAAATAATGAATATCATTATGTTCAAGGTTTCAATGCAAACCTAAATTTTTAATTGAAAATTGACACCTGGTAATGAAATCATTATCTAAGGAAATGGTTACGGGCCTCTGTTCTAATATGTCATCCACACCAAGTGCTGAGTACAAATGTTTCTAGTTTGATTTAGCTGCTGTGAGTAAACTTTCAATCACATCAGCAATCCTTGTGTCAACTACACATCTGTGTGTATCTCACAGAAATAGTGGGAGTCTCCACAATATACAGTATGTATATTCTCCTGGTGATGCCTGTAAGTACATTAGTGAAGAGAAATGCAGCTGTCAGGCTGTTACTTTAGAGAATGTTATGGGAATTATGCCATCAGAAGTGCAAATGACACTGGATATGTGGGAATTTGTAAATTGTAATATGAAGAGAACAGTTATTACTGCAGTTATATGGAAGTGTTACTAAAATAAAGAGCATTTCAGATCCAGTTTTATGTGCTTGATATTCCAGACTGTTATAGTCTGATCTGTTTAAAACAAATGTATGTGTTTCATATGTGAACTTAAGATAGATGAATGCTTATATTGGTTGCTCATGTTCTATTTGAGAAATATGAAACAAGGCATTCACTTATTTTGATTAACTCTTATCAAGGAAGCTTATTAGCAATGGGTCATTTAAATTGATGAAACAATATAGTGATACTATTGTCTAAAATGTTCAATTTAATCACAGAATTTGCACTTTGACTAAATAAAAAAAAAAATTCCCTGGTAAAGCCACTAAGCTACTAGTAATCATGGGCTTAAAGTTGGTCCACTTCTAGCTGCAGCTCTGGTCATGAGAGCCATGGGAGTCCACTTGCCTGCACAGTTGGGGTTTTGTCTCTTCATTACCTCCACTGTTCCACCTCAATTAAATAAACTTTAATTAACCGGTGTGTGGCGTGGATCGACCCGCCTCCCGCTGGAACCTGGAAGTGCTAAAAACAGATAAACACCTTGCCGCTAATGAACAATTGATTACATTGACTGGCGTGGAAAAAGAAGGTTGTTTAAAAAAAATGAAAGATTGAATGATCCAACCAGCCCTTCACCTTTTTAGAGGCAATTTAATATTCCGGACAGCCAGCGCAACCTAATCAGGCCCTCCAAGGACTCGCAACTGAGGAAAAAAATTTTCATGAGGCGGCCGGCGAAAGGGTTCCTGTGTACAAACATCACAACAACTTTTCTTGCGCTTCACTCAATTTTAGTTGTATCTATTTGTTTATTTATTTTTGTGTTAGGAGGACTTGTTTTCTCTCTAAAAGTTGCTTGACAAAATAAAATGGCTTAATGGAAGACCAGTTCTAAACTTGCCTGAAAGGTTGCCCTAGGCAACAACGAAAAAGTTTGAAAAAGTCACCAGTATAATTTCTCCGCAATGATAAATTGGCTCCAGCATGGCCTTATAAAATCAAAATGGCCCTGGGCGGTGTTATTTTGAAGGGTTTTAAAAAGTAATTGAGGAGATACTTCTAAGGACATAATCATTAGTTAAAATGAAGTGGATGGGGGCAAGTCAGCTCTGTTTCCCTTGTTATCTGGCATCAGACTGTTGATGGGCCTACGCATTGCTGTCTGGTTGCAGCATGCTTTGAAACTACTGGAGAACATTTCTTCCCTTAATAATTCTAGAGCTGAATCTGTAGCTCAGTGCAGACAATGTCTGATTTGTATGGATTTATGCAAAAAATACATACTGAAAATGCCTTTGAAACACAGACGCAATGTGCCGTCTGACACATGCAGATGTAATCTTGGAAATATGAACGCTCTGTATCTTGACCTGTAGGTTGGTTTAATACATGCAGATTGGTGTCTGACTTGAAAAGAGACATGCAGGTATAATTCTACACTGTGCATATTAATTCATTTAGATTAATGGTTTGCAACCCACTGGGAAATTTTAAGTTGAAAGTAAATTGAATGTATAATATAAACTGAGCAATGAAGTTGTTATAGCACCATCTATGGACTCAAGTCTTTCTTATGTGGATGTCTCACTAGTAAGAGTGCACGGTGCTGACACTTGCAAAATATGGCCATGCTTTATAGATGTAAGTATCTATTAAATGCTCCAAAAACCAAACAGCTTTTGGCATACAGCCATATGTATTAAATTTAAATAAATTAAACTTCCTATGCTTTCTTGGCCTTTAACCCCTAAACCAAATCTTATTGGCTGCACATTTTACAAGAGGAAGTTGGATATGTTCAATTAAGGTAATAATAT
>JAZGTK010006054.1:0-21406 GCA_036877625.1 Ambastaia sidthimunki
CACTTAATTTTCAAAAATATGGCTTTATCATATGCATTAAATAACATATGCATCAGTCAATTAGTTCCTTTACCGTAATGTGAAACAGTTCAGATGTAAAGCTGTCAGCAGATTTGCAGGAGCGCGATTGATTTGAAAGTCTCATCTTGCTGTTCAATGCTGCCACCTGTCGGTCAGTTTGTGTTTTAACATGTACAGCTGTGACGTTAGTTAGCAATGATCAGTATTTAGTGTCCAAAACATCTACACAAGTCAAGTGAGCTTTAAGAATAATTGTTATTAATATATATTATGTATTTAATATCATTTTTTAAGCTACAATCATTTAAATCATATATATTTGAAACTAAACTAAATAACAGGTGAGAGATTTTCAGATGACCACAAAATCTTTTGATTTAAATTGAATTAAATTGAACTGAATTGATGTGTTTTGTGTTGCTCACAGACATGCAGAGTCTAGAAAAGATGCTGAAGGAGGCAGTTTGTTCGGGGCAGCCTCGAACCCATCGCTCATGGAAGAAGATCCTCATCATGGTGGAGGGCATTTACAGGTCAGAATCTGTGAAGCTGTAAATAAACGAAGCAGTTAAAGAGATAGTTCACCCCAAAATGAGACACGTTTTATCATTTACTTACAGTCATATCATTTCAACCCTGTTTGACTTTTTTCCTCTGTGAAACACAAAAGAAGATATTTTGAGAAGTATCTTTGTGGTTTTGTGTCCATATAACGGAAAGCAATAGGTGCAACTGTTGTTTGGTTACCAATATACTTCAAAATATCTTCTTTAGTGTTTCTCAGAAGCAAAATATAAAGTCATACAGGTTTGTAATTTTTATTTTTGGGTAAAGTATCCGTTTAAAGTGATTATAGTGACATCAAGAAGGTACAAAAAAAATGAAAACTCCACACATAAAGACTTTCACAAGCACTTGTTGAGAAGATAAACGTTTAGTAACCGGTTGCATCTCTTGTGGATTGAGTCTCATCAGACTGCTGACTGTATCTTCTGATGGACTGACATGAGCTTTCAGATTAGAGGGAGTAACAGTGATGTTAAGTGTCACCTGGTCTTTATTTATTAAGGCTGAAGTCTTCAGTCATGGTTCTGTGACACCGTTTAGCCTCGTGAGCAACGATAACCTTCTTTTTGAGGTCATTTACTGCATAAATCTGAGCTGTGAGGTCAACACTGAAGGGTTTCCTTGTAGGCTCATATACTTTATATGCTTTACATTCAGTTGCTGGATTAGAAATGATTTACAGACGTGCAGTGTTGTATAAGCGCTCCAGAACAGCCCATTAACATTGATTACCTGCAGAGTATCAAAGTGTGTAAGAACGTTTCCTGAATGTTTCCAATAAATACCCAAAACATAAAAAAAAATTGAATGTTCTAGAAACATTCCTAGACGTATTAATGTTATTGCTTGGTTATAAGAATGATATTCAATTATTTTTTTAATTTTGTAACTTTTTCCTCTAACAACTTACATTAATATAAGTAACATTGTTGATAGGTGTGATATTTAATGTTAAAAAGTTGACTTATGTTACTGCAATAACGTTTTTGAAACTTTGAGGAAACTTTTAGAGAACGTTCTGAGAACGCTACCTGTTAGCTGGTTGTGTGCATGTGTTTTCATAAAATGGCTACAGATGATTTATTTAAAGATCATTTGTGCTGTGAGGACTTCAGCCATGTGTGGTGTTACAGAAAGATGTTTGTAGTTATTAGAATTTCAAATTTAAAAAGGTTAATTTTTAACCCTTTTTTACTAGTCTCTTATCTGCTTAGTATGTTAACATGTCCTGGACATATTTTGACTTCTAACCGCTTTGGTTCTTTGTTTCTTTCAGTATGGAAGGTTCCCTGGTGCGACTTCCAGAGATCTTGGCACTAAAGAAAAAGTATAAGGCTTATCTGTACCTTGACGAGGCCCACAGCATCGGGGCGGTGGGGCCCACGGGCCGGGGAGTTACAGAACATTTTGGGGTGGACCCTAAAGAAGTGGATGTTCTAATGGGCACCTTCACTAAGAGCTTCGGGGCTGCCGGCGGGTACATAGCTGGTAAAAAGGTGGGGATTATGTGAACAGCTGAGGTTTTGCAAAAATGTGTCCCTTTGAGCTAAATTAAAAGACATTTTTAAAACTGTATAGCATGTCATATATCGTATATCTCAAAAACATTCTTAAGTTGTAAGTGAAATGTTTTAAAATGTTTAAAACCAAGCCGTAATGTAAACATCTACAGAACAGAACATTCCTAGAACCTTTAAAATAACATTTGTAATGTTTTTGTTACTTAATGGATACATTAGGGAAATGTTCTTACAGCCTAAAACTGTTAGCTGGGTGGGAGTATCTGTCCAACCTATAGCAGACAGTCATGAAGACGTTTTGGCAGTTCTGTTTGGTGGCGATAGGGGCACCAAAATGACGCACTTTACATTAATTTAATGAACCGTATTTTTTCTCTTTCAAACACGCACACACAGTCTCGTTTCATCATGTGAAAACACATGTGTCACCCAAATGTTAGCAGCCCTACCTACACACGGCCTCTGTCATCCCATTACTCCATTAAAAAAGACCACTTCACTTCATAACCACATCACGGACATGCCAGTTGATTAGAAAAGACTGAAAATGACGACAGGTTTTTTGAATTACACGTGCTTTAAGAACGAGAAAGAAAGACTGCTGGCACATGTTGTGTAATATTAAGATTTTAATAAGGTGAGTGTTGGCTGATCGCCAGCTCAGTTTTATGGAAACTATCAAAATCGCTTGTTTTCATGAGATGCCTCCTAACACACAAGTTTTCTTGTAATGTATGTATAGTTTGTTCTTCTGGACTAAGAACGAGAAAAAACAAACTAAAAAGTGCCAGAAATGTTGTTACGTTTACATATTAAAAACTATAATCTGTTTTAACATTTATCAGTTAATTATTTGCATTTATTATTTTGTAAATGCATGAATTGTGTAAACATTACACTCTGGTTTTATGCTATTGTGTACAAACATCTTTAAATCTTTTGCATGAATTGATTCTCTTTCAGTCTCACATGCTGCAGATGTGTCGTTACGAGTGTTGAGTATTTTTCCTTACGCTCGCTTTAAAACGAGGAGCATAATGAACACGCTTCCGACCGGACCGGGCCGTAAATAATCCACAGATCTTTTTGATCATACTTGTCAACTTGGGCGTTTAAAGGAACTTTTTTTTAAATGCCACAGGTTTACTGTTTTTCTTTCAAAAGGTACTCAACAAGTCATAAAAATGTTCCTACTGTAACATTTGTAGAACACTTTTGTAAAGTTGTATTATAGATGTCTAGAGTAGATATATGTGTATTTCAAAAACATTATTCTTTAGTAGTTAATGGAATGTTTTACAAACGTTACAGAATTAAAAACATTTTGAATAATGTTTGTATAACCAACACTGACATTAATGCAACATCTATAAAACTTAGTTTTGAACCATCCTAGAACTTCAGAAATAACATTTTTAACATTTTTGTTACATAATGAAAACGTTAAGGAAACGTTCTCACAACCTAACATTGTACACTAGCGCAGTGGGAGGTTCACAAAGAGAGAGACCAAAAGCCCCCAGTCGCTCCTGCGCTTCACAGATGTGGGTGGATTTCGGACACATTCTCTTAACTGACTTATCTTACGCTGTTACCACAAAGCTCCCAGGACTTAAACCACTGCAAATTCTGGGCTGTAAGTAGAACCAGATGTTTGCTTTGGAGTATTTTTCCCCTTTAAGCCCCCTTGCCCCTATCCACAAAGTAAAGGACACATTTGGAAGCAGAGGCCCGTAGCAACGTGAGGTTGTGTCTCCTCCCCTCCGCAGTGGATGCAGATGTCAGAGCACAGATTAAGAACTGGCTGTTGGCTTCTGCTTAGCAGTGTTTTAATGAAGGTAGAATAGATGGGGCAACATCCAAAACTGCTTGAGTCACTTGGTTGAATGAACGCTACAGTCATTTGTACAGTAGAGTTGGGCAATAGAGCAGATGTCATTATTAATCATTTGTGATTAATAATGTTTGCTGTGTGGTTTTATCTCCCTCTAGTGGTTTAATTTTGACAGAACAGTGTTTGGTCTGTAATTCATTTAGCGTTTTACCATCTTCTTTTGTAATTAATTAAAGTCAACTGGTACTAGTACTGAAGGTCTCGGTCAAGGGAACAATAAATATTTTGTGGATTAATCTATTGGCACTCACGGGTTTGAACCTACAACCAGATCACAGAAATATGGGAATAGTTCAACCAAAAATGACAATATACTCACCCAGACTGGTTTTGTGAACTGGATCAGTGGTTCATTTGAAACGATTTCACTGAAGTTATTTTGTTTTTAAATTGGACATGAGGACGATTTTTGCGTGGTTAGTTTTTTACTTTATGTTTATTAAATTTCAGTCTTTTCTCCCATCATATGACTTAGAGAAGAAGAAAACTTGGAACATTAATCACTTTTATTCATTCTTTTATGTTGCTTTCAAAAGCTTCAGTTTCATTGTTGCTTTGTTATAATAACATGGAAAAAAAGATCAAAAACGCATGACAGATTTTCTGTTTGTCCTTTGTGTTTATTTCATTTGAAAGCAAAAACGTTTTGAACAACATGAGTGTAAGACAGATTTTTTTCATTTGTAAGTAAACAATTCCTTTAACCACTACATCTGAGGGCATAACCACCATAGACAACATATTTGAAATAGTGGTCAACCAATGTAGCTTTATGATTGGCCATTTCGTTGCCTGTATAGCCCTATGATTGGCCATTACGTTGACCATATAGTTTATGATTGGCCATTTCGTTGCCCATATAGTTTATGATTTGCCATTTGGTTGACCATGTAGCTTTATGATTGGCCATTTGGTTGACCATATAGCTTTGTGATTGGCCATTTGGTTGACCATATAGCTTTGTGATTGGCCATTACATTTTATCCAACCCAATAGGATGCTGAGTATCCTATTTTGTGTAGTATTGATAGTGTGTTAACAGCCCTCCCCAATAAATATGTATTTACAAATATGATGGTGGTGTTTTTTGCAGGAGTTGGTGGATTACTTGAGGTGTCACTCTCACAGTGCGGTCTACGCTACAGCCATGTCTCCACCTGTCGTAGAACAGATCATCAGAGCGCTGAAATGCATCATGGGAACTGATGGCACAACAGAAGGTTAGTAACACAGCAAGATATAAAACCCTATTAAGAATTGTCCACTGAACTGGGTGTATCAGATAAGTGAGACACACCATCATTCTTTACCAATGATAAAATTGATAAAGTTATTGCAGGCATTACGTTCTTAAAACGTTTCATGTTATTATAATGTCTGGAGATGCTTGATTGTATGTTATTCACTTCTTCTGTAATGTTGGAAAACAGATAGAAAATCATATTGATTTAATCACCATAAATATATTCCACACCAGCGTGTAACTCATGGAAAGCAGATTTCTATAAAGTAACGGGAAGACCTTTAGTCATGGGAAGGTCACATATTTCCAGGTATTCAGAGTTAGAATGGCACCAGATGTTGTGTGGGTTTTCCCAAGCTGCCTTCTGTTTTTGATATGTGTGAATCCATAAATTCATGTTTAAGTAAAGGCATCATTTTATGTTTTCAGTTATGCTGCTCACCATAATTGATAGAGCTTCAATAGTTTAGGAAGGGCGGAGCTAAATTTAAAGAGGAATTATTAATGATTAATGAGAGAGAGACTGTTTTGATTTTGTGGAGTCTTTAAATACATAATCAAACATGAGGTGGCCACCGTGCAAAGTTTACTAACCAGCTAACTATAAAATAAGAAAACTCCAGTTCAACTTCAGTTACTACTACAGCAACTTTAGTTAAAATTAAAAGACAAAAGTTATGTCATTAGAACTGTTTAATGTTATATATCATATATTTCAAAAAGTTGTTCTGAAGTAGCTAGTGGAACGTTTTAAAAACATGACAGAACTAGCGCTCCTAAAACATTTAAAATAACAATTTAAACGTGTTTGTAAGCTGGGTAAGCAGTAGAACATTGTAACATGTACATCTGAATTTGGAAAGAACGCCAATGGGTGCCATTACTGGCACAATGTGTTGCTCTGTGGAGGGTGAGTCACGCTCTTCAAAGCTCTCTTTACATTCTCCATCATTTCTCAAGGGCCACATCCAAACTCTTACTGCATCCAGGATTGATTGTTTGGTTTGAGCTTCACCTGCTGTTTGTAGCATCTGCCAGTGTTGTTTTTGAGTGGTTTGTAATGTAATGGGGGTTAACAGGGGTTTGGTTCGTTCTGTTAAGCCAACAGCTTTTGTGCTTGGCTTTAAAAAACACCTCTTCTTCAAATACCTGCCAGTCGACTCCCAGGTAATTATATGCAAACATGCCGTTGTTTTCTAAAACCTCAAGCTATGGTGCCAAACTTTGAGACAGACCTGGCCATGCCCCAGTAGTGCATGATTCACACCATTCAAACACAAGAGAAGAGATTGTGAGGTAGAGACATTGAGATGTGGTGTGTAGACATTATCATTGAGTTGTTGACATGTCTCCAGTCACATTAGCTGGTGGAAACATGATTTCCAGAGTTTAAACCACCAAAGTTTCAGTTACTAGTCCAGAGTGTTAACCACTAAGCTACCACCGACCCCACCATGACACCATGTTTATGTGAGTCCATACTTCTTTGTCTCCAGTTGTGTGCCAAATCCATTCTATCCTACATACAAGCCAAGAGCCTCCTGGCACAGACAGAAATCTGTCTACAATTCAGCCTGACAAAACAAACATGCTGGTACTATTTCAGTATCGACTAACTGCACAAACACACGTTACGAGATGTTTTCTAGAGGTCAGAGAAATGTGTCTCAGGATTCAAGAAATGTAATGTCCATAAGGAAGTATGGGAAGTATTTAAGTAACATAAAGATGTTTTGACATTCCAAGAATATGGAAGTTACATTATCCTGTTATTTGTTTGTGCCAGATATCAAGTATCAGATGTCTAAAAATACATTGTAACATTTTTATCTCAATTTTGTCTATTTATTTGCCACATTTATTTGATTTGTATTGCCACAAAAACATTTTGGTAACAAGGTTGCACAAATTTGCAAAGCCCATAGAAAAGAAACAGAATATTAAACAGCTCATATAATGTCGGCGAGCAGAACTTTTGAAGGTTATCCGTCTTCTTTCTCACAATTTGTTGAAAAAGAAAAAACATTTTAGGGGCTTCATGTTCTGTTTTGGACCCTGTTGATGGAAAGTGTTTTACTGCTTTTCTTCCTGGTTTTGTTTGTTACCATGTTCTTGGATTATTTTATGAATGGATCCGCTCTGTCTTACCAAACTACTTAATGGTCTTAATGAGGGGCTATTAAACGACTAATGCTGGGATTTGAACAGCAGAGCCGATTATGTCATTTCCTGTTTACTCATTTGGACCTTTTCCCTAGACTTTACCATGAGAGACGATCACAGTGTAAGCAAACAGACAGATTATATATCATATAGGAAACTGATGGTTTATTGTAAACAATTCTCTTTTATCTTTACACAACAGAATGATGCCAATACTTGTAAGGGGAAATCTATACATTGCGGGCCGTAAAGAAAATGAAAGTTCAGGCTGTTGCTCGTATGTTTTGTAAGAGTAGTGGCTGCTGGTGGTATGGATTTATGCCACCACATAATGTTGCAATACCTTGGTCATTTTCCCAGTGTTTTCAGCTATATTTGGTCAAAGAACTATGAAACTTGCAGGCCAACAGTGTAACCAAAAAACAGAAAGAATTGGACTGATGTCTGTGCCAGCTGTTTTTAGGGACAAGTTTGTAGACGTACTTGTTCTTTGGTTTGCAGGCTCAGCCTGACATGGTCTGTTTAGTGTTTGTGCTACCGCCGGGTGGGCAGAGTCGCTAAACGCTACAAATTACTGTAGAATTACTGTGAAACTCTGACAACAACTCAGTGTATTTTTAAATTACCAGATTCAAACGGTTTGTTTATACATGTTATAAAAAGAGATCTGACAAAATCATCACAGCATGCAGTTTATTGTTTTATAATAAAATTACTTTTGTAGAAAATCTTTTGGCAGGAAATGGAGGTGATTGTACCAAAAGGTGACGTGTTATGATTGAGATGTAGAACCCTCTAGCTACTAGGGAACGTTCTCAACATGTTGGCTTATTTTCAAGCGTTCTTGAAATAACATTAGATTAATGTATTTCGTATATTTTAAAACATTTTTAAAACGTTACAGAATAAAAAATGTGTGAAAGTTTTTATAACCAAACAATATCTAAAAAACAAGACAATTTGAATGATCATAAAGCTTTCAAAATGCCATTTTTGTTAATTAATGGTAACGTTACGGGAACATTCTTAGCTATTCTCACCACAGCTACTAACCACTAGTTAACCGCTACAAAACTTTATAGTTTTAAAAATTGATTAAAAGCATAATTTTACTTTTTGATTAGCTGCTAATCAAGTCTCTTTTCTGACCACTGTTTGTAGCTGTTGATTCTAGTTTGCTGTTCTGTATTTACTGATGCAGTGTGAATGATGTGCTTAAGAGGTTTGACATCTAGATGCATGACGGATGAAGATCTGGATCACTCTAATCCAGAAGGAAACGGTATCTTTCAAGAACAGTCCCACTGGAGAAGCCCTTTAAGATTATTTGCACTTTTCCTTTCGACCCGCAGTTGCTCTGTTGTAAATCATGACCTTTACTTTATTGTTGACTCCCATTTTATGTCTCTCTTTTTCCAATAAAAGCTAACAAATTCTACTTGATGACATCTCTGTCTGGGCTCCTCCGCAGGCCAGCGTAGAGTTCGGCAGCTGGCTGAGAACACACGCTACTTCAGATCTCGGCTGAAGGAAATGGGCTTCATCATTTACGGCAACCGGGACTCTCCTGTGGTACCACTCCTGCTCTACCTGCCTGGGAAAGTTGGGTAAGCATCTTCCCACCCAGCTAACAGTTTTAGGTTGTAAAAACGTTTCTTTTAAGTAACAGAAGCTTTTAATATGTTATTTTGAATGGTCTAGGGATGTTTAAAACGTCTAGTTTTTTAAAAAGGAGAGCAATTTTGGAGAGGCTAACTATAACAAGCTAGCTTTGGAAGCATAAGATTCCACCATCCCTTCAGAGAGCTCTCCAAAGCCACGCCTCCTCCAGCACATACATACATTGACAAGCAAGCAGGACATCCTATCACTGCATTTGGACTGAATGCAATGGTTGGATGGGCATTTTATGGTCCTGTGCCTTCTACATAAAATATATATTTAAATAAATCTATTTACACCAGTTTATTTAGTGATTGTTATCAGGCTGTGAAGAAAATTTCAACCAGCATAACAAAAAATGTTTCTGGAAATAAATTGTCCACCCTGTCTTTAAATTTATTAGGTGATCTTCAGTAAAATGTGTGTGAATAGCCTCAGAAAGTGCCAGTGTACACGGCATCCCACGGCTTGCGTTTGCACAAAACCTATTTAGTCTGTTTCAGAAACCCAAGCTTAGATCATTAGAGCTAGAGAGAACGTTTCTTTGTGAGCTTTGTTCATGTCTGTGTGTCGTCTTTGTGATTAAGAACAGTTTCCACTGTCTGGACACTATAGTAATCCCCCTTTGAACTTGTGAACCTGCCCACATTTCGGGCTGCCAATAAAACAACAATGCGAGGCTCACATTGGGTTACAAAGGTGATCGCTTTGAATGTCATGTGGAAAAAGTAGCGACTGCTTAAGGACTCCCCTACAAAAGCTGTAGTCATCTCCACTGGTCATTCCAAAGAAGAGGACGTCGTGGTCTTTTCAAGAGGAGGACTTTGGACTGTGGCCATCTTGGAAGGTCTGGTTGATCCATGAATCAGTGGTGAAGAAAAAACAAGAGAGGCAGAAAGAAAACATGACATGCGAGAGGCTCATCACGCACAGGCGTTTTCAGAGTCCTCCAAAGATAACAGCTTCCTGGCAGAGCAACAAAGACGACGGCAGCTGCGAGGCCTTTTAAATCCAGCTTTCACTCTCCGCCTCGGCTCTGTTCTCTCGTCTCTGTCTTCTCAGCTGACAAAGTGGAGGTCTTCTCTTCATCATCTCACTCTTAATCTTTTCCTCCTCCATAATACCTTTCCCTTGCCTTTCTCTCCTTGTCAGTCCATTTATTTCTTTCCTCTTGGCTAATGCACGTGACAGTTTCGCTGTGCCGTCACTCTGAGGGTGAGCGAAAGGTAGCAGACGGCAGAATCTCAACAGCTTCGGCCTGCAGAATGGTTTTAGTTAAAGTTCGAGAAAAGCTGTAAGACAGCAGGCAGTGACTGATCTTCTGTGTGATGGTATCTGATCTCACATCTGTTTGTTCTGTCTGCAGAGAAGAATGACATTTTAAGAGCGTTGAAAACATCTGGAAACTTAAAAGCTGTTTTGCTAGCTTAAGAATGAAAGATGTACCAATGGATAGAGAATTATTTGTACTGCCGTATCTGCTGCTTTTATGGTTACCGTGAAAGTTTCTTCTTTTCATCCAGGCCTATGTGACATTTTGAAATGTACAGTAAATTTACATTTATGCATTTGCCAGTCGCTTTTATCCAAAGCGACTATTAACACATTTAGGGTATATATTTTATCAGTTGTTTATATACTGTATCTGTTGTGTGACTGTTGAATCTCTTCAAATTAAAATCATATCAAAAAACCTTTTTTACACTCATTCCAATTCAAAATCCACTTCAGTATTGTGTGAGGTGTGGCCATTTACTCATGAATTGAATGGCATCCAATTCCAAAATTCAAACTTTTTCCGAACCTGTTGATTTTTTTTTATTCTATCAATCATAATGACAGATGACAACTGACATAATGTCAGTTTTAAACAGTCCTAACCAAACAATCTGTTGACAATGAAAGAGAAGAGAAGAAGGTTTTCATGTAGTACATTGTTGTTTATGAGTATGTGATGATGAAAACATAAAGAGTGGTTGTCTGTTTATAGGGCATTCTCACGGGCCATGTTGAAGAGAAAGATTGGGGTTGTAGTTGTAGGTTTTCCAGCTACACCCATTACAGAAGCCAGGGCTCGTTTCTGTGTGTCTGCCGCCCACACCAGAGAAATGCTTGACAAGGTAAGAAAGTACAACAGATCTGTCTCTTTAATTCCAGACCTGGAAGGTTTTCTGTAACCTCTCTTTAAAGCTTCAGTCTGTAACATTTTGGATTAAAACTGAGAAAAGTGCTTTTGAGCAAAGTTTTAAAAACTGAGTACCCTGATTCGCAACGGTACGTTTATTGTAATGTTTTCTAATTTAAGCTGTCAGATCCAATTTTTCAGGAAATGCTTGTTTAGCTTCATTTGACTTTAACATACATAAAGAAGAATATGTCAATTAACCTGTAATTTTAGATTTTAAACAGAGATGGCGGTAGAGAGGTGACAGTTACAAACTGCAGCTTTAAACTCTGAATCTTGACCTTATCTTCACACTCTTTCTTTTCTAGGTTCTTCAAAGCCTTGATGAACTTGGAGACGACATCAGACTGAAGTTCTCTCGTCACAGACCTTCTGTCCGTCCAGTAGCACACAATGAAACAGACTATGAGCTGGACAGCTGATCATTAACCCATCACTCACCTCTGTGAGAACGCCTTAGTAGTTTTTTGAGTAAAAAGTGTCTTGCTGGTCAGTGCAGGACTGTTCTTCTTTTCCAAAATTAGTTCAGTGTTTATAAAAGCTTTTAAATATTTCTAAATGGACAGATTGAGGACATTGTGCCTCTGGCCTCCTTTTTAAGGCGCCCAACTCCCATGACGGCCCAGTCGCTGGTTCAATACCCACTGGGAGCCGAGCAGAACCAGTTACAATTACACATTTTATATGTATATATTGTAAAATTGTATTTAATTGCTTTTTTTAACTGCGCTTTTGCATATTTGTGAAGTTGTATGTTAAATGATCTTTTCTCAGGGGATTGTGGGAAATGAGGAGGGACCGTGATGGCTGTGTTTGTAGGATGTATATCAAAAGCTGCTCTAAATATGTCAACCAATTAACGTCCTTAACACTGACCTACATCAAAACTGCGGATAACAAGCCCTTGAAGTGGTGCTAGTTTGTTATCCTGCTGCTAAGATAAACCAATGAAAGACCTTCGAGCTGGATGATGTGGTTGTGTGATGCAGAAATACATTGATTGAGAGAGATTAAACAAGACAAAACGTTATATATATTACATTTATAGCCATTAAACACTGCAATACTGCATCAAACCCCAGTCATACTAATAGGCTAACAGGCATTTACTGTAATTTCATGAACAGGAAACTACTTCTGAAATAAATCAACAGAAACATTTCTGAACTGACTGCATGTGTAAAGCAAATGTTTGTGTTCATATATTTGTGCTGGCAGAGTTTCTGCTCAATTGCAAGAAAATCATTTTTGTGTTTTCACATGGTGAATTTTTTCTGACTTCAGTTGAAGGAGAAACCCTGTAAGCAACCAACTTAGAACACCTTAGCAACCACATAGCACCGCCCTGGAAACCGGAGCAACTGTATAGCAACTTCCTGGCAACCGTTCACATTATTGACAGCTTTGTGAAGATGCATGAGCATGTTCGAATTTTTTTTAGAGGACCAACAATCTGGTTTAATCATGACATGTTCTTCTGTCACTTGAAACAGCCAGAAACTGTTTTAGAAAGGTAAAAACCAGGTGTATAGTAATTATCAGTGATGTCTGCACATTTTGAAGCATCTTTGAATGAAGAAAACTTAATTGATACTTTGTAAAAAAGAACCATCTGATCTGTCTGATGGTGCTGAAGTTAAACATGCCAACTGCACAAGAGCCAATATTCAACTTAACCTTACACATTCCACAGATGTGGGATAATCGCTTGATTAATAAGGACAGATAGTAAACGCTGCAGACAGCTGAGCTCCAGTCTGCACTTGTTTCACCTTGTTTGAAGCAATGTTTGTTATTTCAAGAATACCAACACCATAGTGATGCAGATTTCCCAGGACTGAGGTGAAAAAATGGGGAGGTATCTTGGGTCAAAATTCAGCAATGCATGTTTTCAATGATGCACCTGAGCAAAATGTGATTGTAAAGGTAAAATTAGATTTTAACAGGGTCTTGTTGACACATGAACATCAAATTCAGAATCTTGTTTATAGACAACAGACTCGAGTCAGGGAGAGTATGGGGTGATGTGATATAGCTTTGGGTTAGTAACTGAAAGGTTGTAGGTTTGAATTTCACAAACCCTGAGCAAGTCCCTTAACCCAGATTTAAATCTTACTGACCTTGATGTGCTTGTTGTAACAGCCAAACCGGAGAAAAAAATGTTTATAGAAAATGAAAGACAGTTCAACAGAAGAGCACAAATGGCAGAAAACAAACACACATGGACACGCAGAGGATGGCCTCTCTCCATCAGTCCCCCCACCCCCTGTGTTAGAGGGTCTAGTCAGTCTGGAAAACAGATGTCTAGTCAACTCGTGTTCCTTCTGCTTTGCTACCAACATTGCAATGTGCTGCGTCAAGAAAACATCTGTCCAAGCATTGACCATCAACGAAGAGGCCCAGTTAGTTTACTCACCCGCCCTTTGAAACTTGTGCCACTGAAACTGCAAAGCTATTCCTGCCAGTGTACACAGCTGTAGACCCAGCTAACAATTTTAGGTTGTAAGAATGTTTCCCTAATGTTTCCATTAAGTAACAAAATGTTAGATATGTTATTTTGAAAGTTCTATGTATGTCCAAAACTTCTCATTTCTAATCGCTGTGTTAACGTTACTGCTTGCTTGCAAAAACATTAGTTCAAACATTTTCATTTTTTTAATGTTTTTAAAACGTTCCACTAACAACTTAAGAATAACGTTTTTGATTATATAGGATTTGAAATAAAACGTTTAAAAAGTTCTACTAACGTTACTGCGAGAACGTTTTTGATAACTTTAGGATACCTTTAAAAAACATTAGCCAACGTTCTGAGAACAATCCCTGCTAGCTGCACATTCCCTGTTGTCCTGTTTATGGTGGAGTAATGTAGATAAATCACCCAATAAGATCAGGCAGATATGATCGGTTTACTTTGAAATGAGCTGTGAAGTGTAAATTAATCGTTTATCATTAAACCTCTGCATAGCAACCAGCTTTCCATCAATGCAAACAGCTCAAACAAACAGCTATTAAAGTTCAGTTGTTCTTGAAGAAACACGAAACCCTTCAATACACAAGTTCAGGACGGGAGCGGAACATTCGTCACTTTTGATGTGGGGGTCTCAGACGAACCATGAAGAACAAACACATGCAAATCGTGACACACCTTGTTTCTTCTCCACACCTTCCTGAAGGTGTGACATTTGGGCTTGGAGGAAAAAAGACCCTCATGTCGTTACATCAGCCCTCTTGACTTCAGGGGGGAGTCTGTTCATGAACATAATCACTCAAAACCTACAAGACTTTACAAACTACAGCCCATTAATCATGAATCACTCTTAATTCTTGAATGAATCACTGGATTATTAGCAGACGTATAAACTTGAACAAGAAACTACAGGGTTTTAAATCAGGTCCAACTGTTTTCTTGTTTGTTTGTTTTCTTTAATAACTGAGTTCATTTTCTTCATAAATATCAGGCTGAGGCGGCTTAACGCGTTTGAATACTGTAAGTAATAATAAGTTTATTTTATATAACGTCTTGAGTGTTTATTAATTCATTAACATATCAGTTGCACAAAACAATTTTATATTTTTTTATTTTCTCTTTTATTTTCAACAATATTTTGGCCGTTTTGTTTCATGTATTGCTCAAGCCATTTAGAAAATGTAGATTTTTTTTCTACTTGAGGGTATTTAAAGTGTAATCTCAAATGAGTATTATAACTTTTAACTTTAATAAGGCATCAAGGTTAAAGTGTTGAATATATTTTGTAGATACGGTCAGATATGTGCCAGTATTTTAAAAGCAAACCTACACAGAGATACTCATTGGATTTAAACGTGACAACTAGCCCCGGTGTTAAGATGTAGAGTTAAACTGCTATAAAGTAGGTTATATACTGAGACATTTGTTTAATCTTATATTATGATCTGTTTTGTCTAATGTTAGTGTCTTCTCAACAGATTGACACGCAAGGGTGAAGACATCCTGCGGCCGGTGGGATGGGGCATGAGAAGGGTTAAATCAGAAGAGAGGGGAGGTGACGGCAAACCAAAAGAAGAGGGGGATATAAAAACACCAAAGGCTTAGTGGGCACGAGTCTCACTGTGTTTGTGCTGGACTAAAAACACACAACGACAGAGGGGAACACACACGTCCTGCGGGGTCGTGTTTCTGGACGGCACACTTTTACGCAGAAGGTGTGCGCGTACGTGCGGGCAGTGTTGCGCAAGAACGGTTCATACACCCCTCTGGAAGACAGAGCACTGTTTAAAACTCAAGAGAAGAAACTCTGGATCCTGTGCATGTTGAAGATGGGCTTACAGTGAAGGAACCTTCATCCCTGAAGACACACTGGCGTTTGGAAAGGATGACGGCACTTTTTGCGCAACTCACCGGAGCGCAGCAATGCATCCAAGCCAGAAGTTTTCCAAAAGGCACGAAAGAGAACAAACCACGAGGAACTGAATCTGTTTAAGGAGAAGATTTTGTTTTTATCTGTAAGAAAAGTGGAGTGTTGCAGGGTCTCAGGTTTGGGTCCTTCTGTTATTTACCTGACTGACCTGCGCACCATTACAGCACCAGTTCTCCCCCAATGAAGTGCGGACTTCTGAAAACCTGCATATGTGGTTTAAAATCTTTTGGTTTTGCAGAAAAAATATGACATACCTGAATGAAATGGCACAAGGATTTGGAGTATGAAGCTCATGTTTTTGGGACTTACATGCATGTTTTAAAGGCAATTCAAAATCTTATTTTGGACATAGTGAAGCAATCATCGGATTAATCTTTATTTTAAAGGCAAACGGGCCTGTAAATAACTCATTGATGTGATTGATTTTCTCTGTCAAACGTGGAGTCACGGGGCCTTTTAAAGATCTTTCCGGTAGGTTACTTATTTTCCCGTGAATATTGCTTTTCTGGACCCCGAGGTGGCTCCGCAGTGGTGTTGCGCTTCCTCGTCCGCGGCGGATCCGGAGATCGGAGTGTCTGCGGCGGCAGGAGGCGGCAGCGGGACCCCGGCGGCACCGCAGGGTCCTAAGAGCGGTCGGGTGAAGAGGATGATGCGGCTGGCGGCGGAGCTGCTGTTACTGCTCGGTCTTCTGCTGCTGACGTTACACATCACGGTGTTGCGGAGCAGCCCGCTGCAGCCCGGAAATGACACTGTGAGCGCAGAGCTGGACACACAGGTGCCGGAGGTGAGTTTGTTCATACTTTACAAGAGTGAATCTTGCCAAAAACATGTCCAGATGGCACCCTTAAAAAAGGAATAAATTATATTTTAGTATATTTATTTATATGCATTTAAGCTTTTCCATGACATCCCACCCATAAAACAATGTTTTTAAAATATCATACATTAAGTAAGATTACAATAACTACTGCCATGATGTACAAATACCTTTACATTAAAGAGAAATTAAATAAATAAAAGATGTTTTGCATTATGGGAGTGAGGGTCAACTTGTTTTGACATTGTTTTGCCAGCTAACAGGGAACATTCTCAGAACATTGGCTAATGTAAGTCAAAGTTATCCAAAAATGTCCATGCAGTAATGTTATAAATCATATATATCAAAACATTATTCTTAAGTTGTTAGTGGAACATTTTAAAAACGTTGCAGATTAAAAACTGGACGTTTTTAACTTTCTTAAAACGTTCAAAATGGCATTTGTAACCTTTTGACACTTTACAAAAACATTAGGAAAATATTCTCACAACTTAAAATTGTTAGCTGGGTTATTTTAAACTGCACCTTTGCCCAGAAAAAAAACTTTAAACAGAACATTACATACAAATATGACCTCTACATATGCCCAGAATCCAACCTGTACATCCTCAAAACAAAAAGTGACTTTCAGTGCTACAGAATTCTCAGTTCTGCCCTTTAGCCGAGATTAGACCCGTCTTTAATGAGTCTGTGCAGCCATCTGTTTACAGGGCAAGTGCATTGCTCCAGGAAAACAGCGTCTGAGGTCAAGAAGTGTTTGAGATCAACAGGGCTTTGTTGAGGGCATTAAAAACCCTGCGGCTGCCTTTTTGATGTATTTTTAGTGTGACACCGGGATGCCTTTGTCAGCCTGCAAACACTGGTGTAACCCCATCATGAATGCATGAATCGCATAGGAAACACTTATGTAGAGGGACATGTGACTTTTGCACATCACTTTTGCTGCAGAAGGATTTTGTTCACTGCAGTCAGTGGCTCCTGCAGATGGATCTTTAGGGGTCTTTAGAGACGTCCTGGAGGTCAAGTCTGTGGTTTTGTGAGGAGAGTTTGGCCACTGTGTTGGGACTGAACTCACTCTGCTCAGAACACGTTTATGACACACGGCTGTTGGAAATATGTCAGGAATGTACATAGAATTCCAAACATGACCAGGTTTAGGGAGAACAGGAAGGGTGGGAGGTCGTAGAGTTTGATGGTGGACAAATGAGTCTTACTGGCAGCTTCTGGTTGTAAAGGACTTCATGCATCAATGGACACAGAAACACCAGCAACTGAAAATCTTTCAATATCCACTTTGGCAACAGTTGGTAAATACATAAACCAGCTTATTGTGTTATATAAGTATTAGTTATAGTCTTCAAGGTTAAACCCGCAATATGTAACTGGCCTCTCTGTCACCATCTCTGTTTGAATCATGAAATTGCAGGTTACTTTATGTACTTTTTAAACTTTGTTTGTTACATGAGTTTTTTTCTAAAAAAAACAATTACCAGGAATACAATATCAGATTGTTCCAATTATAAAACTCCCCTTTAAACTCCAGTTACATCTTAATTTTTTTAAGCAAACCAACTTTTTTGTTACATCACTGCTCAGACTACACGTGCATTTCCTAAGTCGGAAATATAATTTTTTGTACAGGTGTTGCTTTGAAAAGTGAACACTCGCAGTGTGTTCAGCCTTCGTTTCCTGTCCGGTCTCTTGGGAAGACCCCCTGAGAGCTTCCAATTGAAACTGGTGTCATGCTTCTTAAGCAGAGGGAATAAAGAGGAAGTGGGGAGGTGGAAGTAGACACAGAAATGCACCGGTGGTGGGCCGGGGGGGTATTTGTATGTGAGTTTCATTCATTTCATTCATGTTTGTTTTTTATGGTGAGGGAACAGGGGGAGTCGGAAGTTTGTGTGGCTCTGAAGAATGGAGTGTCACTTTTAAACAGGAGCTGTTTGTGTAGGAAAAGAAACTGTCATTAAGATGCATTAGTGCTTACATCACAAATGTGATGCAGTTTGTGTGATTGCATCACAAAACATTCTGGACCCTGTTTACTTCTGTTTGCAGGGCTGTCCACTTGACAGAGGTTAATATGAGATATAAATGGGGTCTAAGAGATATTCCACATCTGGGATCAAGATGAGGCCCTGTCCAAAGTTTTGTTGTTATTAATGTCCTCTGTAGTAGCTTTTAACTGCACTGTTGAAAGTTTGAGAATGTTTAGAACATTCTCAGAACAGTGGCTAGCGTTTTCTAAAAGTTCTCTTAATGTTCTTGCAGTTACATTAGTAGAACTTTTTTACATATAAATGTTATTCTTAAGTTGCTAGTGAGATGTTTTATAACCATTTCAGAATTTATATAATCATTTCGTAGAACATTCAAAATAAAGTCATTCTTTAAAGTTAGCACTTAATGGAAATGTTAGAAAACATTCTTACATCGTTAGCTGGGCTTCTATCTCAGCTTTCAGTAGCTGGTTTTCAACAGCGGACAATGTTTTTTTAGTAGCTCAAGTGTGTTGCATTGCACACTGGAGAAACATCTGATGCAGTGTAGCGTTCAGGCAGGGAAAGAAATGTTCAGTGTGAAAGAGAGAGGGAGGAGAGAAAGAGACAAAAGATTGATGGTGCTCTTTGATCTTATTGTCCAGCTCAGTATGCATGATTACAAGCTACTTATAGCTGTCCGATTGTGGAGTAATTGCCCCCCGTGTGCGTATGTGACAGCAAACACATGCCTTGGCGGTCTTAAGGGAACACAATTACAACCCCCTTTGACAGGGAAAAGTGTATTTTTCTGTCAGCAAGCAAGACACAACAATTTTATATCTGTTTCAACTGCTGCAGAGAAAAACAGGGACTGTAGTGAAAATGAAGCCTCAGTGTGCCAGAATTCTGGGTTATTTGATCCAGATTCAGACAGGAGTCAGACCGACAGTGTAAACAGGGTAAATAAAGAAGATTTCTAAAGAAAGTGTGTAAGAAAAATAGACTTACATCTTGTCTTGTGACTCTGCTGAGACAGACCCAGCGAATGTTTTAAGGTTGTAGGAACGTCTCTCTAATGTTTTTATTAAGTAGCAAAACTGTTAAACATGTTGTTTTGAATGTTCTGGGAATGTAACTCTGTAACATTTTTAAAACATTCCACTAACAATTTAAGAATAATAGTTTTTATATATATGATATATAATGTTAAAAAAATGTCTACTAACATTACAGAAAGATAATTTTTGGTTATGTTTGAGAAAGCATTTAGAGAACGATGGCCAACATTCTGAGAACATTCCCTGTTAGCTGGGTAGGAGCACATGTGAGCCATAACAGAAGTCATGAAGACAACAGTAGCTGCTATCAGTGCATTTACGTGGCCATTTTGGATTTAATTGGATTATAGCCACATCTCTCCATTGCATTATTGTTCAGTATCTTTATACATTAAGCTCTTTGTGTCTCATTAATCTGAGCAGGATCTCAAACTGTGGGCTGTTGATAAAGTGCTTGAGGAGTCACAGAATGCAGTTAGTCTGAGTTTATATTATGAGGTGATAAGGAGTCGTGTAGCACCTGTGAGTAATTAAACCATCAGAGGTGAGATTGAGTGAGCCAAGCTGCTAATGTCTCTAATCTTCCTCAGTGTAAACAAACAGTGCTGGGCTGAGCGGGATAACCAGTAATGTTTCCCTTGATCTGTACTTTAAAGTCCTTTTCTTGAACATATGGCTGGTTAAAAGGTGTTAAAGGCGACTAGGTTTCAGTCACACCTTCAGACGGAGAGAAAGAGATGCTGGTGTTTAAAAAACCTTTTAAGAAACATTTTGCTAGAGGATTGGCTATTTCAAACCTTCATTTCCTTTGTTTACATACAATTTTACATTTTGTCATATAAACTCATAAGTCAGAACCAGCTTTAGGTGTAAAGTTAGTTAACATTGATTTAATTGTCTGGGTTTTTTACCAGTCCTAAACAGGTTGATTATACTAGTGACCACAGTGACTAAAGTAACCCATGAATTTTCCTGTGAGGAAAACACAGTTCCACTGAACCACTGCGTGTTCTTCTCAACCCCCTTCTGATGGTGACCTCTACCATTTTAACAAGTGATCTATGACTCTAATGGTGCTAAACTGTGCTAAACACTCTCATCTGTATTTATGCCGGGCTCTGCTTTCTTCTTACACAGTGAATATACTTCAACATGAAGCTTCAACATGAAACGTAACATTAATGGTAGGAGGTCTCTTGAGGTTAGAGCAGAAATGAGTTGATAATTGAGATGATCTATGACAACAAAGAGTCCAGTTTTATTTCGAGCGGAATGAGTCACTCTGAGCTTCCTGTGCTGTTCATCTTTGTCAAGACTCCTTGTGTCTGTTTTCCAGTTCTCTAATAGTTCCCGTTGATTTTATTATTGGTTTACACAGAAAAATGTCAATGCAGAAAGCGGCTCCTCCGGTCAGATGGGCCTCGGGACCAGGCAGTCCAGAGTGGCTCACAGTCCAGGATCTCAGCCCTGGGTTCAGAGTCATGTGACCGGTGGTTTGCAGAGAGATGGTCCGGGAGCTTTTTTGCTGGACCTGCAGAACTTTCCTGATCTTTCCAAAGCTGACATTAACGGGCAGAACCCCAATATACAGGTAGGAATAAATGCTTTTAAATGCTTGTCTTGTGGGTTTACCAGATCATTAGGTGTGTGTAGCGTTTACGCCTAGCAGTCTTGACCACACGTCGTCTTCTTCTGTGTCTCTGATTCGTGATTACTCAAGATTAGTTTTTGAGAAATGTTTTCTGATCACTCACTCTCTCTCTCTCTCTCTCTCTCTCTCTCTCTGTGATACACACACACACTCTCACTTCAAACAACTTCTAACATTTACCTAGTTAATTATCAGTAACCACCTCCACCTGCACAACACTACTGTCCATCTGATCCACTACCCAGC
>JAZGTK010006055.1:8410-21405 GCA_036877625.1 Ambastaia sidthimunki
GGATGCCAGATCCCGCCAGAAATATCAGTTCTTCCGGTAACAGAACAACTTGTCAGCAGAGCTGTCGATACCCAAACCCTGTTAACAGCAAGTCTTGTCTGGTATCTAAAATACCCAAAACTAGTGTTAAACAGTCTTCTGTCCGTCAAGAAGTTGACTGATGAAAGCCAGAGAAGAGCAGAAACAGGAGACGAAGTGATGATGGTATAAGAACAAAGTTTATTAAAAAGTGTTAGTTGCGTTTGTCTCAATGTTCATACTTCGTCTGAGGAACACAATTCAGCAGACAATGATATATCTAACTGGTTCATGACAACATCCCATAAAACCTTGGGTTTCCATAAACATCCCATCTTATCAGAGCTTACATAGACCAAACAATTTATGAAACCCCACAATCATGAGACTGAACAATAAAAAAGAAATGAAAAAGCATAAGCAAGAAAAATAATAGAAAATATAAAACAGAAAAATATGACAAAAAGATAAATGAATAAATGATAAAATTCTTAAATAATATGATAAATGATAAAAATAATCAAATGATAAATTATGTGACTAACTAATGATTTTTAAATAATTATAAATAATTATGTGAATAAATGATTATTAATGAATTAAAAACAAAGCAAACAAATCAAAACACAACACAAACAATTTGCGTGTGAGGATCGAAGGATCCTTCAGTCTCATTCCCTTCAGGGAACCAGGGTTACATAACCTGAGACGTTTTCTGGTTAAAAACATATGCAGCAAAATTTCAACAAATCATTACAAAACAAATCATTAGCACACTGCATGTGTATAGATTATGGTACCAACTTTCCTAAATAAAAGCGCTTTGCAATGCCGTAGAAGAGCCATTTTGGCTATATGGTTTCATAAAGAACTTCTATTCTTTAAACCTTTCTGTTTCACAAAATCTTCTTAGAGGTAAAACAGCAATTCAGTTGCTACCTGTCGGCGCTGGAATCGAACCAGCAACCTACTAATTACAAGCCCGACTCACTAACCAGTAGACCACAACTGCCCTCTACCCATGGTTCTTTGAATAACCAAATATGGTTCTTCTGCGGCAGTGCTGTTAAAACATTTGTTTATAAGAACATTTAAGAGTGATTGTGCACATTTAAGTAATCAAATCCTAATTAATTTAAAAAAGTCATTATGTAATTTTGATTATGTCAGAGTTGAGTTGTGTGCTTTTTTCTAATAGACACACTCTGTTACAGTCATAATGGTTGTGTTACTGTTAACAGTGTAATCAGCCAATCAATCAAACAGTGAGGAATTGTTTCCTTTCACAAGACTAACACTTCTTTGTCCCCATCAAACTTATGCCACAAGGAGCTCTGTTAGAACAAACTTTAACCACTGGTGTCACTGTTGGACAGCGTTACTTTAAATTATACACTATTCATGTAATATTTTGCATTTGTTTATTTTTACCTGTTGATTTTTTCATTTGTCTGTTAATGTTTTTAAACTTACATTAAAAAAAAGTTGTAATGGCGGACAGCTTTTAAATAAAAATGACAATCAGTACCTAGAATGAAACATAATTAACCGAAGGTGGTCATGGCTGAAGGGATATTTAGCAGAGTGATTGCTTTAAATTGACCACTGAGAGGTAGCTTTGTGTTAAATAATATTGCAATTGCACAGATGAATTGTCCTATTAAAGATTAAGTGACTCATATTGCACACAGCCATACAATCTCATCAGCTCTCCACAGAAAGATTCCCTGAACACAAGCTTATAGCCCAGGCACCGGGGAGCTAGTTAATTAAATTAGCCCTGCATTTGTCTACTATGTCTTGCAGGGGAGAGTGTCCAAGTTGTTCATAGTGTCCATCGTTTGATTTAGTTTCTCTCCCAGCTTAGCCAAAACTCTGGAGGTGATAATGAGGAGACCATTAGGAGCAGTGGAGCGTACAGTAGAGGGTTTTACAGAATACAGAAAAATAAAGAACAAAGAATAAATAATAAAGAATGAGAGACAAAGAGAGAGAAAAAGTGAGGCCTCTGATATGAGGTCTCACTACATGACAAAAAGGTCATGTAGTCCCAGCCTCAGGTGGGACTGCTCTATTGCATTTTATACATTGAAATTGCAAGAGCTGCCTAAAACTACAAGTTTCTATCTTTTTGGCTGGCTGTTGAGGAGCATGGTTTGTATAAGTCTAACAGGAAAAGTTTACATGTTAGCTCATTAATACTTTCAGTGCTTCTAAAATGGGCGTCATAAGTTGATTTGACAAAGTTAGTAAGGTTTATGGAATCGGATTTTTGAAGGATATTCAGAAGTTTTAGAACAGTTAACAAGTGAAGGAGATACAGCCCTCTAGTACGACTATACACCCATGTACAGTAATATTACTAAGACATGACAGCAAAGACAAGTCTTACTATTACTGTTTTCCAACAGGTTTTCAAAACATCTATAAATCGTATTATTCATATGCATTTAGGGTGGGTTACAAACAGTATCAAGAATATCTTTATCAATATCAAGAAGAGTCTTTAGGGTTTGCTTTTTTTACTTAAAGTTGGTCTGATTTCAGTTGGTCTGAAATGTCAGTACGTAAAGTAACCTGGAATTTTATGTTTCAAACAGGGATGGTAATAAAGAGCCAAAAATGTATGGATTGCAGCTTTATCTATATTAGAAATGCACCATCCATGTTTACTTTCAATTATGTATAATAATATATTGTGTTACTTTGTACATTACTTTTTGACTACAGCTGCATCATTAGTTAAATGAACTTTGTACTTTGTTAAACAGTGGTGCACTGTATTATCATGGAAGCATTGATTTCAGAATTACTGGCCCAAGCATCATGCACAAATAATGAACTGTGATTAAATATTTTAGATGACAGCCATAAATCCAAAAAAGAGATGATGGTCCTGTGTGCATTTGTGTATATTTAGGTAGGGCATCTAAGCACATTTCTGTGGAACCAGTTGCCTGGTTAATCACTGGATGAACAGCAGGGCCTCATGGGCTCCCCTCACCCTCTAGACACTCCTGGGAACAGAACTAGCAGGCTGAACCTTCGATTACATAGCACCTGTTCCAGCAGTTTCTGCCCTCAGACATACACCCATTAAGCTACAGGCCAACAGCCATCGCACGTTTGCATAATTAGAACAAGGGGTTAGAAAACACAAATGGGAAAAGACATTTTAAACCATATGATTGATGACTGTCTCTCCAACATTAGATTTAGTCATTATTTCACTAAAGCAAAACTAAAATGAACACTGTTTTCTCTGAGGCATTTTTTTAACTTGTACTTTGGTGCTGGGTCACTACGGCAATGACAGATTTGATCAGGATTTGATTATATAATCATATCTGAAGCATAACTCTCAGCAAAGCTTTGTTAGGCATGAATACACTTTCATATGATCTAAAATGTGTAGACTGCAAAGACAGGAAAAAAGTCTACAGCGAAACACAAAATGGGAGAGATTTTTATATTAGCTCAAACAATGTGTGCTTTCTGTCACAACGAGAAAAATCATTTTACTTGCTTAATAAAATCTACACCAGTCCCTACAGTGTCTCTCCACACAAATCCAGCCAAACGTGTCCGATTCCCAGCACCCAGGTTATTATCACCTCAGTCCCGCACATGAATATCAAATTTTCAATTGCTTCTTCTGATTTAGTTTCATGCAAACAAATCCTGCTTCCCTTATTTTCATGTAAATGTCTCTATATAGGGAGAGACAAGTGTAATCAATCATTTCCATGACAAGGTAGGAGGCTGGGATTATTGGTGCTTAGTAGTGGAGGGATCATAAAACAGGGAAATTGAAAGTGATATTTAATTGACACTACCATTACCAGTGTACAGGGCAGAACAGCACGTTGCCTCCTACGTGGAGAGAGAGTGAGATGCCCACAGGTAAGAGGCATCCAAACAAATTTTCTCACAAACTGCGCTCACAATGAAAGTCTAAAGTGAGTTGTCAATCTGAGCCCAGAATGAAGAAAAGAATAAGGTTAAGCTGGTGTCAAACAAATTTTAAATGCTAGTCGTGCAAGGATATATACAATTTGCTTGCATGTGTGAAACTTTATATAGTATGGTTGTAATGCATTTAAATATGTGCAGGTCAGATTTCATCAATCAATTTGATTTCATTCAATCAAAAGAAAACAGTTATAAATGTCATTATAAATTACATTTGGAAAAAACTGTATGTTTAGGACTCTTTATAATAGTATATAATATTGACAAAAGCAGTTTGTCATTGCCGCAATGCATCTGGATTTTTACTTTCTAACTGAGACTTTGTAACGGTATGCACTCATTTTGTAAAGAATTATCATGCAAAAAATATTAATAGTCATAAAAATAGAATGCGGAGAAATAGCATTTCATGTCTTCTGATTTTGGAGTAAAAGACTTGATAAGATGATAAGACTAGATAGAGTATAAATAAGTATACTTCGAAGTAGTCTTCAAAGTCTTTAAACAACAAAAGTAGAATTTATGTAGTATCTGCTACTAGTCCATTTTAAATTATAATACAATGTCTGGATAAAATAATTATAATTTTATATAATTTAATTTGAATAAATATTCCTTATTATTAAATCCAGGTACAGCGCACTCCATAAGTATTGGGACAGTGACAAAAATTGCTTTGTTTGTTGTGGAGTCAACAAATCTTTCATGTTTTTATATTAATCCTCACAGAAGTATTTTTTAACCATTTCAGAAGAACAGAGTTTCATCCCTTCTTTCATTTGATGTGAGCCTAAGTATTACAACTATTGGCTCAATTGAGTTTCTAAGTGATCAGACGTGTCCAGCTGCATAATGTTTACACATTAAAAACAGGGAATGTGTAGCATCGTTTCCATCTATTGCTTCTGCAAGAAGCAGACTGTCTGTGTCTTGCATTCAGTGTGAACACACATGCTAAGATGATTCAGGAGTTGACTAAAAGAAAAGCAGTGAAACATGTCTCAAAATGTGATACTCATAAAAGATTTCCTGGCTTCACAGCAAACAAAGCATTTTTTTGCTGTCCCAATTTTTTAAGGAGGGCATTGTATGCCATTGTTGTTCTTTTATTAAGTTGAAAGAATAAGAGGCATAAATCAGTGTCATGTGCATTTGCATTAGAGCAGACAGAATTTGTGTTTGATTATGGGCTGTAATCAAAAGAGAAGCACCACTGATGTCCAAGTCATTCCGGGTCACACACCTGTCCCTCGATCACCTGCTGAAACCTGGGCCGTCAGCCCCTTCACAAGACACCCTTACAAGATGTCTTAAACACCCACTGCCAACCAGAGATGTTTAAGGACCTTGTGTTCACACAATTGGTGTCAAAGACGAGCGGCATGCGTGATTTATAGTCAGGGTGAATTTGATTGGCTTACGTTACAAAATTACCACCATAGCTACTTAAAGACTAACAGCTACTGTTTTCTGCATGGAGCCGTGACAAGAGGCTCTGATGTTTGGACGTTCTGGTCTGGGCATCCCAGCTGCACCCCAGCCACTTAAAAAACATTAATCACCACCTAGTTCATAAATCAAGCTGGCCAAGAGGCTACAAGCGATTATGAGGTCACAGCACTGCAGATGTACTTAACCAATTCCCAACCCTCAGAGCCGATCTGTCCTCCCTCTTCCAGCCTGCTCATTCATCATTATTCCTGCTCTCCGGCATAATGGAGCGGACAGCAGAAATGACTGAGCACTAAACAAGGTATACAGAGAAGGAGAAAAGGATGGTTAGAGATCAAGATGGACGAAGAAAGACAGAAGATTGAAAGATTGAGGCGCTGTCTAATTCCCTGACCACATCCACTTTGGTCCCCTAACCTCACATTGTCCCTTTTCAGCCACAAAAGGAGACAGCACAAATGATTTGTGACAAAACCTAGACAACTGTGTTAAGGATAGCTTCCCACCTCACTGTATCATGAAAGAAGAGGGTGCCAGGGCCACGAGTTTCTTTCCTATGTTAATATATTACTTGTTAAACCTGTAAGCTGGGGCAGTCAGTAAGTTTTTAAATATCTAATAGCGTTTAGTTTAGGTCACAGCCAGAAAGTATACTTCCTGTTGCTATTTAGGCAGGTGGCATTGGGACATTCTCATTTTAGAAAGCAGTTTATTGGACAAAGACTAGACATGCCCCTGAGTGCAAAAAATGAGCCATCCATATTTAAGTCTGTTTAAAATGTATATAATGTTAATAGACGATGAGATATAGCGATATATGGGATATAGTACATAATGAGTAGAATTTTGAGAGAATATTTAGCTTTACATTTTATGGCATCAAACCAAATCTATAAAATATACAAAATCTTTAATGGTAACATAAAGTAACATTAACAAATATACAAGCTGCACATATGCTTTTAAACTAGAAATAAACGTCTTGCCTTATTGTCTTAAATGTGATTTTTGCTTGTTTCTTTAATGCCGTCAACATTCCTGTAATAAAAAACAAATAATTTTCTAACTAACTAATTTAGGACATACTACAGAGTCCCCCAGGGGACATTAAAAAAACAGGTAGGAGAAAAAAAAGTATGTACTTTTGCGAGATCCCTTTTGTCCCTTTTGTTTTTTTACCTGTTTTTTTTGTGTCCCCTGGGGGGCTTCGTAGCTCCATAACATACTTATACAAAAGGCAGGGTAAATAAAAAAATGAAACATGAAAACAAATACATATTAAGGCTTAACCAAATATTTTTTTGGTTTTTCCTGTCAACCATTCCATTATCATTAATAGTTTAACATCGAAACTTACCCAATAATGTTTAGCACACACATTCAATGCCCATTAGGTCCCTGCATTTAAAATGAATAGACACTAAATTCAAAATGGGCCTAAAATGTTTTTAATTACAAACACATTTAAAACTAAGGTCAGCAGCTAATTCCATGTTACACTTTTACATCTTTAATATAAAAACAGTCATGAACTCCTCAGCTATTCTCAAAACAGCTAATAACTGATTAGTGTGAAACAGCAGAAAGTGACACTTTCCATTACTTGCAGCTTCCACTGGATAATAATTTCCACAGGCTCAGTAAATTGTGGCTTAAAAAATGTAATGATGTGTAATATTTTTTCTTTAGTAGATCTGTTAACATTTAGAGCTGACCAAGAGCATGCAGATATGTTTTACCTCAGCAGAAAGTGTGTGTGTAATCAAATAACACTGTTAAATTGCCAAAACTGTGCACAGGTCTGCATTTTATTCAACAAAAGGATATAACACTAATGCTTTTTCTGAAAAGAAACAGGTGTAGAAATTTGCTAGAACTGGAAGTACTTGAAGCGTCCAAACTAATTTTATTGCTACTCTGCTAATCCTCACAGAAGTACAGGGTCATGAGATTGGCTCCAGCTACTGTTAGCAGATAGGGGTTTATACACTTGGATTCAGCCCCTCTTAAAAATAATCTTAATCTATACACAAAGATCACTGAATTTTCCAGCACCTATATCATGACACAAAATGTGCCTTTGAGCTCCAGACCCTCCCATAAAATTAAAGGAAAAAGTAAATATCGATCTTGATCCTCCATATGGAACAATGGCTGTTTATAAAATAGCTGGCTACGTCTAAACAGGTTTACGGAAGTCAAAATAAAAGTTAAACCAGATGTTTCTGATTAGCATAACCATACACAGAAGACTTTACAGCAGCTTTTGTGTTGCTATGCGTGGCATTTGGCCTGTTTTATTGGGACCATCAGAAGTTTTTTCTTTTTCCTCAAACACTGAACTGAGCTGAATGCCCTTTATTTTTCCAGACTATCCCCACAGTCTAAACAAAGCCTTTATCTTTGAAACATGTAATTTACAAGAAATAAAGCACAAGCTACCCAACATTAATACTTCATCACAAGCTCCAATAGAGCAGAGAATCAGCTTCTCTGGCTGATTACAGTATAATTTTTTAGTGTATTGTTTTGCATAAACATTCCCGGGTTTTTCAGAACAACAAGGGTGCATGTATCATACAAAAGAAGACAGAATCATTCGGCTTAAAATGTAGCTAATAGAGTCTTAAGGATATACTGCTTTGAGAGCTGGATATGACTGTGTTGATAATGAAAATCTATGGAATGAAAAGAAATAAATGTACTAATAAATCAGATGATAATTTAGACACGGTATGTGCAGGTACCGTATGATTAACTTCATGTCAACATGGTCATGCATTTAGCTCAGTGTTTTACACTTGAAAGCGCCAGAGGAACATGTTATTGCTCAGAGTTTGCCTATACTGTACATCTGGAAATGTAATTCAGTTTTTTTGTACAGTATGTTTCATTTAAGTATTGACTTTGTCTCAGATGATTCTCAATTTGCTTACACAGAAATAAAAACAGATGCAACTGATACTGTTGACACAGAGTACTAGAACAGAGTTATAAAATAAGTGTTAATGGCATAGCCCAGATAATTTCATCTTGAGATAATAAAAAAAATACGTGAAACGTAAGTTCGTTTTAATCTCTTTTGAAATCTATTGACTCCATTGAAAAGTTTGATTATAGACTTTTAGAATTATAGTAATTTTTCACCTGTCCAGGGTGTTTTCAAAGTCTCACAACAATTTGGCTACGTCTTTTATGTTTTAGTGAATTGTTGGCTAATTCATATGAATGTCACGGGGCGCTCTCAAATAGCAAACCTGTTTAACAGCTATAATCCATAAACGATACAGATAATCAAGGCATGAACATACAGGACCGTAAGAACACCCAACGTAACATTAATACCAGACCACGAAGACTAAACAGGAACCAACTTATAAAGCACACTAATCACAAAGACAAACAGGTGACGCTGTTTAGACATAACAAGAACAAGAAATCCAAATATGGGCATACATGGGTGAAACCAACACAGACAGGGGTGTTACAGTACTCCCCCCTTCCAGAAGGCGCAACCTTGCGCCGTAGAAAACAGAAACCAAACAGACAGTCCATGGAGGAGGCATCGGTGGAGGTCGGACTCCTGGGAGGGGGACAAACAGAGTCCAGAGGGGGACGGGGGGGGAGGAGCCAAGGGAGACACAGGAGGGATCAAGAACAGGAGGAGCTGGGCAAGACCCAGGCCACAGCCATGATGGTGGTCCACGGTGGAGCCAACGGAGGGAGGAGCCATGGAGAAAGGACTGACGGCTCCAGGGGGCCGACCGACGGAGGCGGAGCAGGTGGACGTGGAGCCTGAGGCAGAGACTGAGAGTCGATAATCCTAGATGACAACGAGGACCCGGAGGGCCAAGGGATCCAGAAGGACGTGGTGGAGCCGGTGCGACAGAGGACTGAGGTGGAGCCGGAGGGATTGAGGAGCCTGACAGAGCCGGTGGGATGGAGGAACAAGGCGTAGCCGGAGGAGTGTAATCCTGAGGCGATGGATTTAGATAGCTATAGTTTATAGCTAGATAGCTATAATCAATAAACGATACAGGTAAACAAGGCATGAACAGGCAGGAACATAAGAACATCCAACAGGAACCAACTTATAAAGCACACTAATCACAAAGACTAATTACAAACAGGTGACGCTGATTACATTTACATTTATTTATTTGGCAGACGACTTACAGTGAATTCAAGGTATACATTTTTTGTTTTATCAGCACTTGTATTCCCTGGGATCGAACCCACAACCTTTGCACTGCTAACGCAATGCTCTACCAGTTGAGCCACAGGAACACATTGATTAGACACATGATTAGACATAACAAGAACAGGAAATCCAAATATGGGCATACATGGGTGAAACCAACACAGACAGTCCGACAGGGGTGTTACAAAGAATTTGTAAAATGTCAATCACGTTTTTATTTAGTTTGCTTTTGCCCCAATGATGATTAGGTTCAATGATGATTAGGTTCAGGTATAAAGTTTCTATTTCATCTCACTGCTGCCTGTGAGAAACAACTGAGATACTAAAGAGATCTTTTTAATAAAGACATCTTTATGAAGTCACTACTGTCATGACAGTCTAACCAGGACCTAGCACAAAATCATAAAAATTATTTGTTATTACACAATGGCTAAATTAGAAAATGTCTTTCCCCCCCACGCACTCTGTGTCTCATATAGTTGGCTTGTTTGATCATAAATTGTTGAGTGCTATGGCTTGTCTCCTCCACTTTCCTCACTGGTCAGGGCAGATTAAAAAATCCACCTCGCTTCCAAGCGGTCTCAGCATACTATTAGCATATATATGAGATTTGAGACATTTTCTAATATTCTCTAGCAGAACTCATCTGTCAACGTTTCTGATGAATTATAAAAGGCTTGTTTAGAAGAAAAAAAAAATCACTCCCTCCTTGGCTTACCTTACAAAAGTAACCTTTACTGTTCTGGAGGAAGGTAAAACTACTTTCAGTCATATTAATGCAACATAGTTATGCATGTTATTATCTCATAATGCTATGTAAAGTGGTCGCTGATGCATTTAATTGAAAAAAAACATGACAAAAAGTTGATGGCTATAGGATTTAGCTGTACTAACATGCTTCTACTGATATTGATACATTTATCGTAGGGTATCACAGGGCAGAGGTGTCTGCAGCATTATCTAAAACTCTACCCTGCTTATATACTACCCTGCTCACCACTGAGGTCTGAAAAACTTTCATCAACTTTAATCATTACAGCTACATAAAATCTTCAGGCTAAGTTTCCTATTCAAACAGGTATAAGTAAAAAGGTCACTAAACTAGTACAGAGGTCACTAAAAGTACAGAGGTCACTAAACTAGGTAAAAAGAACCTAAGTACAGCTTTAATTAACAAATCATCCAAAACATTCATTGCAAACATGAACATTTAACTAGATTCATTTATAGCTATTAGGGCATATATCCTAATTCTTTACCTGTGGTCAGTTTAAAAACTTACAACAGTCTTGACCAGATGCCATGCACATCAGCCTATAATATTTTAAATAAATGGGAAATTATGCCAGAGTATTAATGCGTATCATAAACAGCATTGTGAAGTAGTTTGACTGTAGCCCATTGAGTTGGTCACTCTCTGATTTTGCTATATTTTTGCTATAATCCCAATTCAGTCCAATCAAATTTGCTATTCAATACATTCTGTATACCAAAAGGCATTTGTAAAGGTTGAACCCTCTCAACATATAATCTCTTTCAGTGGGACAGGAGGATGTTCTTCAGACATACCGGTGTGTTATTAGCCTAAACACAGATTAAGTTTTAGCACTGGATTTCATTACAGGTCCTGATACTTGTAAAGCAATGTATCTTTTAATACTTTATGTACCGAGGTTCAGGATAACGTATTGGAATGTGAGGGAGACAAGAGAAGGGTTTGCCATGCAGAGGTTTACAACCCGTGATCGCTTTTCTCGCAAACATACATTACACGGCAGCCGCCCATACCTGCTTCTGAGGGGTGACAAAGGGTCAAGAAAGAAAGTCTTTATATTTCCACCCAAACAAAACCCGCTTTAATTAAATGAGTTAAAAGTGCAGTAGCCTGTGTCCTAAATTAATAGCTTTTTATTAGATTACACTGTTGTAGATACCCCACATTGTATTATTACCCATGTTGTACATTCCCATACATTTAATTTCCTTCAGTATTATTATTAAAGACCCTCACTACCCACTCATTTCTCTGGTGAGGATATTCCTATATTCTATCAAAGTGGGTTTTGCTTTGTTTATTAAACAGGCTAAAAGTGCAGTGGCCTGAATCCAATTTCAATCAGATCCATAATTTAGAACATTTATAGCAACCTGTGATTATTACAGTTTCAATCCTTTTTACAAATGCGATTTCAGCTGGTAATGGCTGTCGCTAACTCAAAAGCTAAAGGATGAATTTTATGCATCTGTTAATTAAATGAGGAAACAATCATCAGGCTGTGTCTTTAATAATAACTCTGACTCATAAAAAAATAGACAATCTCACGGCAAACGTTTGTCTTTGAATACAATTACACCGAGTAATAGAGTTTGGCTAGGGCAACATCCACACAGCTGTCAGAGAGGAGGAATGTCTCATATTTATTTTTTATTCGTTTTCATTAAATGACTAAAAGCAGCAGTCTGTGTCCTAGCTAGGCTATCTCAGCTATTGCATCTATTGAATTGGATTATTTTACATTTTGATTGAAATGATGTCACAGGCAGATAAAACAGTCTGACCATTGTAATTGAATCAGCTGAAGTTGTTTATTCCAACAATCTACAGCAGTGATTTTCTTGTCCTAATACCCAATGCATAAAAGATCCACTCTTGTTTAACATCCAACTGATTAGATCGGTTTAAAATGGCAAAACAACGGCATTCATGTCTAGAAACAGGCAGGCATAAAGATTATACATAAAATGGGAAGGGGAGGGGAAGGATGAATCCTCCTGTCACATCCAGCGTGTGTGCGGGTGCACCATCTGCTTAACTTTTCATGTGTGACCAAAACTCTCAATAAATAAATTTCACATGGCATGGATGCCAGATGCAGCCGGCAGTTTGACTGACATCATTGAAATAACAGTTAATGGGAAAAAGCAAAAGTAACAGGCTCTCATGCCTGATCTCCATCCACTGACACCTTTAGGAATTTAAAGCAGGCCTTTTGTAGTCACAGTTTGATCCTGAACATGCTTTTCTGCCTGAGCTCAGATGGAACTGATTACAAATATAATGCAACACCGGATCTTACATTATCGCATTATGAGATGCTGCCAAATAATATGGCACAAGGTATTGGAGAGAAATGCATTCAAGATCAGTTATGTAATAGGTGATAGAATCATTCATCAGAGTGGCTCAGATCAGGATCATATCAGTTTTGATAGAGTGATTTAATAAAGTGTGTCAGATTAAGATTTGAAGCAATACAGGGAGTGCAGAATTATTAGGCAAATGAGTATTTTGACCACATCATCCTCTTTATGCATGTTGTCTTACTCCAAGCTGTATAGGCTCGAAAGCCTA